>JALJCO010008225.1:0-13532 GCA_023101725.1 Atherinomorus stipes | reverse complement strand
GTCATGTGCTTGAGGCCGCGGTTATACCGACTCTGAAGAGTTAGCTCACGTTAGCAAGCAATGCTAGTCCGTCATTTCCTGTAAGTGCAGTGCTCTATTCAGGTCAGCATTTAGTGACAATAGTGTGCACTACAGACAAAGTACACAGTGCGCATTACGCATTAAATTTCAGTGTACTCGGGCAAGTGCAGGGTTTGAGGCACGGCTCTAATTTTTTAGTTTCCAACACAGAAGTAAAACAGCTGACTGTGCTGAACAACCAAAGCTCTCGATCAATCAACGTGTTTGTTCGCACATTCCACGACATCACCCAGGAACAGTCACAGATTCTGAAGGGTAACAGATTTTGGTGTAACACCAGCTTCATAATGCAAGTGGATGTATTTATAAACACTGACAGATAATCGGACTCTGATCGATGGAATAAAATGAATCATCCTGTTATGGAGACGTATGCGCTCAATCCAGTCTGATACAGAGTTTGAGGTACATGCGATACCACAGAGACCTACTGTAGGACAAGTAAATAAATAAGCTAACAAGTCAAACTGTTGCTAACTGTTAGCATTGAGCTGGGTTATGTTTTCACTCACTGCAGTGTTGTCTGTCCATGAGGTGTTTGGAACTGCATCAGGTTTCAGAAGTAATCCCAGAGAGAGAAGAAAAAAAAAACACTTTACTGCCCAAGAGTCATAAAGCTGTCAGGAGTAAAGTTCACACACAAAGTTGAAGGTTATTTTTGCTTCTGAAGACAAAATCTGTTAGTCAAAATCTATAGTCATCCATCATCTGGTACAACAAATAAACTGCACGCCAAATGCAACCACATTTTTTCCAACTTGCCATCACCTGAAAAAAAAAAAAAGAGAGAGAGAGAGCTTTTCTTTTAAATTCTGGAGCAAACTTCTGTTAGCTGATAGCTGCTTGTCTCAGAGAGAGCTTCTTCCTCAGAGAGAGTGGATAGGTCAGGATTCTTGGAGTTTCTCCCAAACAAAGCGGGTATTTTCCTATGATGCTTTACCTGCGTATTTGGTGCTTCTTGAGTGGTAAAATTTGGCATAATGATTTCTATGTAGGTATTTTTAGAGCAGCTGTTGGAAGACAGCTGGGACTGAAAATCCCTATAGATTCACATAGATTACTCAAATATGCACGAATGAAGAAAAATATTGCCTTAAATAAAGTTTTTATGAAGAAATAACACATTTACATGGTTAAAAGCTCATAAAGGTCCATTTTTCATGATGGGGCTCCTTTAAAGCCCCACAGCTGAACTCTGAGGGACCCTGTAGCAAAGGCTAATTTGGCATTCTGTCTCTTCTCTGAGATCTTTCTAGTCATCAAAAGTCAGTTTGAAGTTGACTGTCCTACCTGCTTTGTCCCTTTCTCTCCTTTTCCTGGCTTCCTGTGATAACGTCCTCTTGCATTTCTTTAATGACTCGGCCATAGTGCGTGTTGGAAACCACCAGCGTGTTGATATCCAGTTGCTGGTGTGTGACTTTGTGCAATAAAGCGAAATGCTGCTGGTTTTCCAGTATCAGGATACTGCAGGGCAACGATGGATCCAGGAATGTGCAGAAGTAACGTGTGCACCATACAATGAGCCAGAAGCAGAGTTTATGTATTGATATTTATAATATTGAAGTTTATGACATAGCAATTTGAAAAAGACTGAACAAGCAGGCTTGTTTGCAAGTCTTTTCTCTCTAAAGAGACCATGGCAGCACAGCTTTAGTTTGCAAAGCTGCCTCTAACCACAGAACTTCTGGTTCCTCTATGAACTTTGTCCAGTGTTAGAGACTGATAATGTCAAACACAAAACTATTGCTGGTACTTGTAATTGAATTAAAATATAATTTTTTCTTTTGGTTGAGTTTCTTTTCTAAGACCTGTAAAACCTATTTCACATGACTGTAGAGCAGCTTCTGTCCAACTAAACAATATTACTGCAGAGGACTGAAGAGCAATTTTGTGCCTGTCAAGGATGAAATTAAAAACAAAACAAAAGTTTTAGGAAACTGTCATCGAAACTTAAGCAAGGTCACGCTGACATGACAGAATGTCGTCACGGCTCAACACTGAGAAAGCCCTTCTTTCAGCTTATTAAGTTGAAATATTTTTGAAGTATAAACAGGAGCAAGGCAAACGTGTCTTTTGTTTCCTTGGTTACGGTCACACAAACAAAAGCAGTAGTCTATTTCTTTCTAAATGCGGTGTTAACAGAAAACTTCCTCTTACAAGGTTGAGATTTTCTCTCTCTGCTGCTTCTCTATTTGGTTTTATTCCTTTATTCTCTGCAGATTTTGATAAGGCCATTCATGCTCTGCAGCATCTCACCGCAGCGCTCTCTATTTCTGTTTCTGCATCAGTTTAAAGTTCCTTTCAGATCCGCAGCTCTTGTGGGACGCAGCAGTTAGGATTGAAACTGCTGCCAGACAAAGAGACGATAATATTCCCAAGTTCAGCATCTCTCTCTGGTTATCACACCGATTTAATGAGGAATTTAAACAACAAAAGGGGAATTTTTTCCCCCCTATTTTTGTATACCTAAAGAGCTGTTAAATTTTTTAAACAGTGGAATTATATCAACATCACTCCGGCTCACTAGAGCCTCCTGACATCTTAAAACCAACATTTAAAGCTTAAACTGCTGGTTCTGCTCTCGCAAAATGTGGCTCAAGTGTAGTACAAGTAAAAAAAAAGATTTAAAAAATGTTTTGACAAGGTGAAGGCAGCCTTCTGCTCAGGGCCACAGCTGAGGTGTGTTGCTTTAATATGAAAGCTTTATCAAGCTCTAAGAATATCTAAATTCTTTTCATTCTTCTGCTTCTTCTCCTTTATGCTGCAGTGGAAGGGTTTTATTTTTAATCTTTTACTCCATTTAATACTCAGATGGAATAATCACACTTTCTATAACGCTGAAACGCTGAATTTTAAACAAAAACAGACTGATGGAGATGTTTCTATCCCAGGTGAGAGGTTTCCTGCTCAGAAAGGTTTTCAATCTTCACAAAATACTTCAACTACAGGCATTTTTTTGTGTGCAGCTCAGTCGTTATTTGTGTAAAAAAAAAAAAAAGATCCAAAGTGCAGAGGAGGTGAAGGTGGACGAGTTTAAATGCTTGAACTGGGCTGTGTCAGAGCAGTAGGTGTGGGGGGGAAGGAGAGTTCAGCAGGATAAAGAGGACTGACGAGTCATTTGCAACAAGAGATGTTACGTGGGTTGATCATGCTGCCACTGATAAAAGACAGGAAGAGCAGCTGGAGGTAAAGATACTGAGATTAGGCCAGAACTCAGATTAGAGATTCCAGCTGAAGATGAAGCTGCAGTAAAAATGAAAAGAGGCAGTGCAAAGAGATTAAATAAAAATCCCTCATAGAACGTTGTGGCAGAATAATGCAAAATAGTTGAGGTGGTTTTTAGCAGCGTGTTACAAGAAATACTTAAAGGTACAGTATGTAAGAATTACTGACATCTAGTGGTAAAGATGGATATTTGAAAGATGATTTGTTTTCTGTAAAATGACTTCATATTCCAAGCACTGTTGTGAATGTACGGTGGCCGTTAGTGGCCAGAATTCTCCCTGAAATAAAGATGTTTTCACCTGTGAGTGGATCCAGTGGTCTCAGGTGTAGGTATGAGTTAGGGCTGCAACGATTACTCGAGTAATTTGAGTAATTCGATTCATAAAATTACTCGAGGCAAATTAACTGTCTTAAGGATTCGTTAAATTCACTCTTCACATTTTGCGCATCTGCCCGCATGGTTTTTCTGTTACACAACCCGGGCTGAATGTTAATGAAATTGACGTTCGGGCCGGCTGGGTATTTCTGTTGAACATAACAGTTAGCTTTATGCTAATAACTAATGTGGAGGGAGGAAAAACTGTATGGGACCCTACAAACTGGAGCGAAAGAGAGAGGAAACACAGTGCCCTCTCCGCGGTGCAGTACGCACGTGATCCATGACATAGAAATAATAAAAGTCCATTATTTATTTGTATAATCCGTGGATTTGGCTGCGCCTGATCAGTAAAGGCAGTTCAGAGCGGGTCCGTCTGCTCTGCGCTCCGTGTGCAGCGCGGCCTCTGGAACTCAAGAGGACCATTTTAATCACCGTTTTAGTTCACGCCAGCGACCTCGCAGCACAAGCCAGAAGCACGCTGTCACAGCTCTCTTCTAAATATGGGTGTCAAGTCTGTTTTTGACAGAGCAGCTTCCAGAATCAGCTCTGATCAGATCAGCTAGGAGGAAATCAGACATGGAAGTAGCAGAAAGCATCCGGTAACTTTCAAAATAAACTCCCCCTGCAGGTTTACAGTCGCTAACTACATCAAACGTTACATTACCAGTGATACCAGGTTAAAAGTCTATCAGAGGGTCTCAGTGTTTCTTTTCATAACAATATATATATAGATATATATTTAAAGCTGCTGGAGTCAGTTCAGCAGGTGCTGATCATTCTTTCTTGTTAATACATTTATACTGCAAGTGTTGTGGACTTGAATATGTATTCAGGTCCTCTAATGAACGGCCAATTGTTTCCATTTCAGTAAAGCTCAGAATTAAATGTGCAGAAGCAACAATTGAGTTTTTGGCAGAGAAGCATGGGTGGGCATCAGTGCTGCGTTCAGGTTAAACTCTGCACTCTAGGGCCCTCATTTATCAAACGATCGTAGAAATATTCGCACATCTGATCGTAAAATGGTCGTACGATTGGACCCACGTATGATTTATTAAAACGTTCGTATCGGTCCAATCTCGTCGACGAACAAAAGAGTCTTGATAAATTCCACAGCTGAAATTTATCGTCATTTAAATGTCACGCCCACGGTTACGCCCTTAAACATGCATAATGATGAGGCTTCACCCAGCGAAGTTGAACCGTGGAGAGGAGAGATTCTGCCGAAAAAGAAACTTTTGGGGGGATCAAGACAGAATTCCTCATTTGTGAGGTGACAAAGATTAAAGAGGTGTTTGGCAGCTTAAAAACCGGAGTCAGAGACGTGCATAAAAACGCTGCATGGAAGAGGATCAGTCAGTCTCACCGCTGTTGAATGACCCTGGCTGAGATAATAATAAAAGTCTCAATCTAGGCCTGGCTGATATGGTTTATTCGTTTTATTAGCTATGAAATTTAATAATAGGCCACATCCGATGGCAACGTCACAATTCTTTAGCCAATGGTTCAAAGAAGTGGTCCAATATGAAACTTACCACCCAAAAGATGATGCGCCCCCCCACCCCACCCCTCCCCTCCGTCATGAGTCCAACCGCTCGCTCTAACAGGTGACAGGTGGATGCCGGTCAGATCCGAGCCTGACCCAGATGGGGACAGAAAAATATAACTTGCATTTACCAAGCAGGGACGGTCTACTGACTGAGCACTTATACAACTTAAAGTATTATTACTTATTAGAAAGCAGATCAGCTCTCCCGGTCTACTCCATATAGCCAGGGGCTGCAGAGCGCTCCGGGCGCATCTTTTCCTCGCATCAAAACTCTCCAGCGGTCCGGCCGATGTGCAGCACTGCACAGGACAGGAGTGTTGTAGATTTTTCTCAGAGTCTAAGCAGCGTTTCATCCCGCCGGTCCGGTCGGACCGTCCGACACCCACCTGCCTTCCTGCAGCCCGAGCAGCCTCCACCTGCACCTGCGCGTGTGCGTACTGATGCCTATTTCCCTTCATATATGTGGCAGTTTTACCAGCGGGGTGAGGAGATGCGAAGAGTGAAAAGCACTTGTCTCCTAAACTATATGTTAATGATTTTAATAATTTGTTGAGATAAACGGAGGAATTAAATTCAGTCACAGCTATTTTTATACGGGAAACATTCTACATTCTCTTTTTCCTTTTCATTGCAAATGGGTTCATTCTTAGTGCTGAAATGTGAACAGTTAAATGACAGTTTGCGGTTTGGTAAATAAATATTTTCATCTCTGGCTCCGCAAACCCCCACTACTCAGACTTGCGTACACGACCTCAGAGCTGTCGTGAGATCGATCGTATCCTACGATCACGTTCAAATTATAAATGCCCTTCGTGGAAATGGTCGACCAGATTTCGTCAGACTCTGATAAATGAGGTCCAAAACTCTGAAAGCTAGAAATTGTAGCTCTAACAATCAATTTAAGTTGTGAAATTCAAATAACTTGCAAAATGTCCAATTTATCTGATTACTTGATTAATCGTCAGAACAATCGCTATATTACTCAATTACAAAGATAATCAATGGCTGCAGCCCTATATGAGTAACTACTTTTCATGTCTTTAAGGCTTTTACTGATCCCAAACAGTGATCTAACACCCATTAAACAAAGCTGCTATAGCAGTTTTAAAGTTCAGAGGGTTCTCACTTCATGCACATTGTTTTGTCCATTCAGGGACACAGTATAAAATTGTGGAACAAATATGGCAGCCTCCGTATGTGCACCCCCCCCCCTCCCAGTAAGTAGACATGAATGACTAATACTCAGAAAATAAACCCATAACATTTATTCTAGTGCAGCGATTACATATCAATAGAAATACAGTTTTGAATTATAATCACATATTTCTGCCATTGACCTTTGATTTTTTTACACACTGTACCTTTAAGTGACTTTGTACGTGGCGGGATTTCCAGAGAATGGTCTGAAGAAGAGAAAATATCCAGTGAGCAGCAGTTGTCTGGACCAGAATGTCTTGATGATGTCAGAGGAGAATGGGCCGACTGCCTGGAGATGATAGAAAGGCAACATAACTGACCGCAGTTATGCCTTACGCTCCAAGGACAGGTTCCTTCTCTCTGTTCCTCGTGTTTGAACAGAAAAGGGAAAGAAAGCTTTTAGCTTCTCTGCTGCCTCTGCCTGGGACACTTTAAAAGCTGAATTGAAATTGTCGGAACTTGTTTCGCTGAACTCTTTCCGCTATATTTAAAAAAAAAGACATCACAGATCCAACCAACAATGCCTGCGTTTTCACTCATAATTTGTCACAGTTTTTAAATTATTGTTAAAATTATTGCCCTTTATCATCATTTTATTGTTATTTTAAAATTTTTATTTTTATTTTTGGTATTTCTATCTATTTGCTTTGTTTATTCTGACGTGTGCTGCTGCCTTTCTTGGCCAGATCACCCTTGTGAAAGAGGTCTTCACTCAATGGGTTTTTTATCTGGTTAAATAAAGGATTAAAAAAATAGGAAGTCAGATCAGCACTGGTTCCAACCAAGCTATGAAGAATAGCATCACTGAACATACAACATGTCCAACCTTGAAGCAGATGGGCTCCAGCAGCAGAAGACCACACCAGGTGCCACTCTTGTCAGCTAAGAACAGGAAACTGAGGCTACAATTCAATATGGACGTGGTGGAACAGGAGATTCTCATCAACTGAGATGATATCATGTCAGTATGCAGAAAAATCTCTGAGGAATGTTTCCAACACACTGTTGGATCTATGACATCAAAAATAAAGACAATTTTGCAGGCAGAAAGGGCACCAGCGAGATGGGCCTGACAAAGAGACTTGTGAGAAGGAGTCGTTGTGAAATAAAATATGAGTATTAATGATAATGAGTGCAGAAGAACAAATAAAAACATTTATCAGCTTTTGGTTAAAAGTTCTTCTCAAGTTTGTTTTTGTCCTGAGTTTTCTGGGAGTAAAAGCTGCTTTAATCCATTCCTCTCAGATAAATGATGCTTTCAGGGTACACACTGTCTCCGTGTGATTTAAAAGTCAGCGAACGGTTTTGTTGTTTCTGCTCTGTAATATTTCCTTTTCTCATCTCTGACTGAATTATCTCAAAATTCCTGAAACGACACCGTGCAGCTGAATGTGCTTCGTGTTGTCTTCCACTTCAACAATTTCATGCTGTGCCACAAACCTCGCCAACATCCATTGCCACTAGAAAACGAAACAAACAAACAAACAAAAAAAACTAAGCTCGGAGTTTTGAAGGTTTGGGGATGTCAGCAGCAGAGCAGATGTTTCCTCAGGAGGTTTCATCGCTGTGGAAACAGCTGCTTGTCTGTCAGTGTCCTCGCTGTGTTTCTGCTGTCTCTGCACCACCTGTATGTTTGCAGAGACGTGCACACCTACTTCCACACACCCACACTCCAGGGAGACACACAAACACACACCTGCACACACACATGCCAAATCTCTTCTTTATGAGATGCCCTCACTTCCGCTTTCCGACTTCGTCATCCTTTGGGTATCTCCTAGACACAATTTTATACACACAATGCAGCTGCTCCTCCTCCAGCAGGTAAACGGTCGCTCTCCTCCTGCACCCGGTCGTGTCGGAGGTGAACCACTGGAGTATTTAAGTTCAGGACAAAAGCCAACACACACAAACACACACAGAAACACACACATTGACAAAGCGAAGCCAGGTCTGCTGGCGGCTGTTCATTTCATAAAGATGTACATGTGGGAGCAGGCATGTGCGTAGAAGGGTTAGAGGAAGTTATGTTTGTGAGTGACAGCAGATGTGCACTTGAGTTTGTCAGAGGAAATTATGTGTGTGTGTGTGTTTTAATTTCTGCACCTCATCTAGTACACATCTAGTAAGAAAAGATACTGGAAAGACTTAAAGAGCGACCTAAAATTTACAGCCACTCCTCATGAGGCTTAAAGACTCAAGCTGTCAGAACACCACAGCAGAGGCGGCCATGATGGCAGTGCCGTCGTATGGAGGGAAAAGTGGTGACAATGGACCATTTTTGTAATGTGTGCATACAGTTGTGTGAAAAAGTGATTACTCCCTTCCAGGTTTAAAATACAAGGCAAGAAATGACAAATAATTATGCCAAAATCTCCCTATTTTTCACAAGTATGTACCCATCTATATGTTATATATATATATGTATATATATGTATATATATATATATATATATATATATATATATATATATATATATATATATATACATATATATATATACCTGCGACAGACTGGCGACCTGTCCAGGGTGTACCCCGCCTCTCGCCTGATAATAGCTGGGATAGGCTCCAGCAACCCCCGCGACCCTGAACTGGATAAGCGGTACAGAAAATGACTGACTGACTGACTGATATATATATATATATATATATATATATATATAAACATATATATATATACAGCAAGCAACGCCAGAAGCGAGAGAAAAGAAGGACTGGTCTGTTGCCCAGTGGTCAAAAGTCCTCTTTTCTGATGAGAGCACGTTTTGCATCTTATTTGGAAACAAAGGTCACCGGGTTTGGAGGAAGACCGGAGAGGTGCTAAATAGAAGATGCATGAAGTCCAGTGTTAAATTTCCCCAGTCTGTGATGACCTGGGGTCCATGTCAGCTGCTGGTGTTGGTCCTCTGTGCTTCATCAAGTCCAGCATAAATGCAGCCATTTACCAGGACATTTTGGAGCACTTCATGCTTGCTTCAGTGGACCAGCTGTATGGGGATGCAGACTTCATCTTCCAGCAGGACCTGCCCACACTGCCAAAACTACAACGTCCTGGTTCAACAACCATGGGATCACCATGCTTGATTGGCCCACAAACTCACCTGACCTGCACCCCATTGAAAACATGTGGGGTATTGTAAAGAAAAAGCTAAACAGGAAGAGACCAAACAAAGAAGAAGAACTCAGGGCTGTGACTGAAGCATGCTGGTCTTCAATAACACCTGAGATATGCCACAAGCTGGTAGCATCCATGCCACGCCAGGTTAAGGCAGTCATTAAAGGGGCCCCCACCAAGTACTAAGTACAGATGCAAGATTTAACTTCAGGAGGCCTGATATTTTTGTATTTAAAACCCTTCTCTGATTGATTTTATGCAGTATTCTAATTTTTTGAGTTTTTGAATTTGAGGTTTTCTTAAAGCAGTAAAAACTAGTTCATGTTTTTGACATTGCTGCATATGTCAAATCTCCAAAGAAAAAAACAGCATTTTTTACAGCGGGGTATTGTGAAACGCCAGACCTCCCTTCCTCAGTTAAACAGTTGGGTCCAGTTATGATATGGAGCTTTACCCGGAGAACAAATTTACTTCATTTTGATTGGCTACACCTTATCTGGCTATAGCTTTATTTAGAGTAAGTAGGTCAAGCTGCCCTAGCGGTCGGAGTTTGCTAAAGGCTAACTGCTAGCAACATGGGCATTTCAGACAGTGAGCTTTGTTTATCAGACAAGACAGCATTTATAAAATAAATAAACTTACAGGTAATGACAAGGTTGTGGTCGCCTCCCTCAGTGTTGCTGCAGAAGTTTTCTTTTAAATCCCAGACCTGACTGCTTCGCAGTCACTCTCCCACTCGCAGTTGAATCAGACAGGGAGGGGGGGAGCGAAGCGGACAGTGCATAGACCATTAGGAGAGAGGAGAGGGGGAGGCTGTTTACTTGATAGTGTGCTCTTATTGGAGCAAATGAATTACGTAGAATGATAAGCTGCTGTCTGATTCAACCGTTTCTGAACAAAGAGACAAAGCTGACTGACTATGAACAGGAACTTTGATACTCACTCTGGACATTCACATGGCCTCATCAGATCATATTATACCCCCAAAACCCCAGAAAAATTAAATTTGATGTCATGGCACCTTTAAGCTGCAACTTATAATCAGCAACATCCAAACAAATAAAAGCTTGAAATGTACTGATTCACATATTATTTGCCTATACCAGGGATCGGCAACCCGCGGCTCCGGAGCCGCATGCGGCTCTTTAGTCCCTCTGTTGCGGCTCCCTGGCATTGGAAAATGAATGAATGACTATTCTACTAAAGTGTATTGTATTTTGGTTGGTTCACTTTAATAATGTGATTCTAAAAGACCAAGACAAATGTCCCCTTGAGAGACAATAAAGTTTCTTATCTTATTCTAAATTTGAGGATTATGATGATCCCTCTGAGGGATTCATGTACAGTTGCGCACTTTTCCCGAGTTCTCCGAGCACTGCAAATGCAGCACGTGAAATAAAATCCAACTCAACTATTAAAATAAAGACATAATTTATATTTTACCATTTTGCAAAGCAGCCCATTGAGTGTCAGGTGCAACAAGCAGGTAACTGCAGTGAAACGGCGAGTAACTGTCCAGCATGCTACGATGCGTCTCACAAACCTTTACGCAGCCAATCAGTGTTAATAACTGCACTTCATGCTCACGTGCCGCTATAGGGGATTATCATGCTTCCTTGTTCCGGTTACCGGAAGTTGAAACATTTGGCACTTCCTCTTCCGGGCCATGTTAACGACAGCCGTTCCTGCTCTGTTATACTGTTTAAATCGGATAAACTCCAAACATACTTAAGTTTTCATTCCAGACTGAAGTGATACTGGATCAAAAGCTGGATCAAAGCGATTGATTCGCCGCGGTGAAGGGCCGAACTTTATAATAAAACACACGTTTGTTTGTCGCCGATGGGGCACAACACCGGCACTTCACAGCATGCTAGCATTAGCCAGCTAGCGTTTACTGACGTGCTTAAAATTGTGCAACTTAAAACACACAAACATCTGAAAATCGGGTCTGTATCCTCCCGTTTCCAGTGGAATAACTGGGGACTGCCAAGAAAGGAGACGCTTTCAGATGCTTGTGTGTTTTCAGCCGCACAAAGTTAGGCACGTTAACGAGCTGGCTAATGCTAACCTGCTAACACGACTGTATAGCCTGCCGGCCACAAACAAACGTGTGTCGTTTTATTATAAAGTTCGGTCCTTCACCGCGGCGAATCGGTCGTTTTAATCCACTTCTTCCTTAGCATCACTTCAGCCTGGAATGAAAACTTGGCATTGGCGTTTATCCGATTTACAAAGTTTAACAGAGTAGTAGCTGGCGAACTATTGTTAGCAGGTTAGCATTAGCCAGCTCGATAACCTGCCTAACTTTGTGCGGCTGAAAACACACAAGCATCTGAAAACGTCTCCTTTCTTGGCAGTCCCCAGTTGTTCCACTGGAAACGGGGGGGTACAGACCCGATTTTCAGATGTTTGTGTGTTTTAGGACGCACAATGTTAAGCACGTCAGTAAACGCTAGCTGGCTAATGCTAGCATGCTGTGAAGTGCCGGTGTTGTGCCCCATCGGCGACAAACAAACGTGTGTTTTATTATAAAGTTCGGCCCTTCACCGCGGCGAATCGATCGCTTTGATCCAGCTTTTTATCCAGTATCACTTCAGTCTAGAATGAAGACTTAAATATGTTTGGAGTTTATCCGATTTAAACAGTATAACAGAGCAGAAACGGCTGATGTTAACATGGCCCGGAAGAGGAAGTGTCAAAATCCGGGAACTTCCGGTTAGCGTGATAATCCCCTATTGTGCAGCATAGCATGATACAGCCCTGAATCAGCAATCACGGAATTAAACATTAAAAACGGAATTAATTACAAACAAAGAATATCACTGAGTGTGGACGTGCCGCGGAGCGCTGAACTTTCCTCCTGGCGCACTATCCCACGAACGTCTCAGAGCGGAGCGTCTCTGTTGTGCTGTTGCTGCAGTTCTGGCTTTTAAAGTGAATATTAACGAGCAAAAGCTTATTTGTCCACTCCGACCCTGTCATGCTGCGCTTTGATCACTTCTCCAGCAGGTAGGCCGACGATAGAGAAGAAAAGTGTCTGATGCACTGACCATGTTCAGCGCTGCGTGGGCAGATTCATTTGTTTTCACTGCTGACCAGATTATTTTGCGTAGCTATGTTCATATTTTGTGAAACAGTAATTTCATTTTTCGGGTAGACCGCTTACTGCACGCGCCAGTAAAAGGATGACGGCACAGACAGGACAGCGTGTTTGGTTTGCTGCTGGTAGATTATTAAAGCTGCGTCTTTTTCCATCCTACATAAATACAACAACTAAAATATGTTTTTTTTTCAAAAAGTGACCTTCAACCCGACGTCTTTTCTTTTTTTTTTTTAGTTTAAAATGTTTTTTTGCTGGATGCAGAAATGTAATTTCGTTTTCTCGTTTTTATGTTAAATGCAACACATTTAACGTTAAAGTTTTATTTAATTATCAATGTTAAAAGTCAGTTGATGCTCCAGTGTTTTCTTTATTGTAGGAAACGGGTCTAAAAGGCTGTTTGGCTGAAACAGTTGCCGACCGGCTTATTTAAGACTTTTACATTTTTGCGGCTCCAGACAGATTTGTTTTTCGTTTTTTTTTTGGTCCAATATGGCTCTTTGAACATTTTGGGTTGCTGACCCCTGGTCTATACAGTATGTAAATTGCACCTTTTTGAGTTGAGTTATGGAAATAGATGAACTTTTTCAGGATTTTCAATCTGTACCTGTATATATATAGTTTTAGTGCTGGGGAAAGAAGTTCTTTCAGTATATATATATATATATATATATATATATATTATTGATATATATTAGGGATATCTGATATTATTGGCCAATACTGGCATTAAAATGTGATATTTTGAAAACATGAAATCTCACGAGATTTTGGTATTATAACCTTGCGAGATTTTGTTATGGAGCAATGAAATCTCGCAAGATCTAGTTCTATTAGCATCGGTCCAGCATGTAGAAAAGTCCCTCTTATCCTGAAAGAACTT
>JALJCO010008224.1:0-22477 GCA_023101725.1 Atherinomorus stipes | reverse complement strand
AGCGCCAGCACCCGAGGACGTAAATGTTACTGAGAAGAAAGTTATTGAAAAAAAAAAAAAAAAACCTGTCCAGGTGGACTTAGAGTCCACATTCAGTCCGAGGCGTCCAGCTGCTCTCTACCTTCAGTACAATCCACCGAGAACACGAACTTTATTCCTTCTTTGGTCTCTCCTGCGTTTCAAGCTTCTCTCCTCCTCAGTTTTGATGCTTTCAGGCTGTTTTGCTGAGGTATTGCCACTTTTGCATCGGCAGACGCCATGCGGTTCTGTTTGCAAGTGCTGCCGTGCACGCGAGAGAGGAGGGCGCTCCTCGTTAGAAAACGCTGTGAGTGGCTGATCGGAAACCGAAACTTATGTAGAACGAACCGCATTGGCATGAGGAGAGCGTCACGCCATCCTTAGAAACCTAAACTAAAAAGGCCTGGATTCATGCATATACGCAATCAATGAGTGATTTATTTTCATTAAATTACCTCTTTAACACACATTATACCGTGTAGAAAGCATTTCTCTGAAAGAGATTAAAATAAAATCAGGTACAGGGCCTTTAAGATGTACTGTACATCAAAGATGCTTAAACCACAAAATACACAAAGCAGCCATGATAAACAAGTGCACGTGTAATTACATAAAAGCAAGTACTGTAGGCTACATTTTCTACCTCAGACTGGTCACATCTGGGCGAGATTATCCCTGACTGCAAACACTGTTAAACATTTCTTTTCATTTAAGGCCAGAGTTGGTAATCCGGCTCGGAAACACTTTTGTTAACTGGGTGAAACGGTCCTTCCATCCCGACAGTATCAACACATCATGTATTCATAAAAAAGGAAAACAGTCAGACTTCTGAGAGCTGCAGGTCTGTAAAACTCTGACAAACCTCTGCCATTCACACCGAAAGGCAGGAATTGGTCATTCGCAGCGTATGGAAAGAACGAATCGATGCCTTTATGTCTCGTCTCTGTCCCTCCCCTCTCACCATCCCCACGTGACCCCCCTGTGCGCCCGCTCACTGTAAACAAATATAGCTAATGGACTGCTCACTGCTGCTGCACCAAAAAACCAAAACAAAAACAGATAAGGATTAAGTCTTGGAGGCGTTGACGTTTGCAGTGTGGACTTTTTACACCGCAGAAGGAGTTGGAGGTGAGTGGATTAAAGCTTTTAGAAACGCGGTTTGTCGGCTGTTTACTAGCACACTAGCGAGCTATCCACTCGGCTGTTATCAGCTAACCTGCTGGCTAAACATCGGCGCTCTGAAGCGGGGTTTCGGGTGGTGTGTTTTTTTAAATGTCGCTTGCTTGAACCGTTTTTTCTAACATTGCCAACCATAGCTTTAACTTTGTGAAACCTTTATTCTGTTTTGTGAAATACAAAAAGTTCAAACGTAGCCAGTCAGAATTTTTTTTAATTAACTGGACCCATACTTGGTTTGGACAGCACTTAACAGACTAACCGTGTAGCAGGACTAAGGAGGGCCCGGGTGGGATTCAATCCCCAGACTTTCACAGACAGTGACAGGACTGTCAACTGTCACTTTTTTTAATCAAAATTTGAAAACAACCAAAAGGACCATCTTGACACAAAGATAACACAACCCAGAAAAAGGCTGCCTCTGTGAGTAACAACAACAAATCATCGAGTGATAATCCTCCCTGGAAGCGTCTCGGTGCAAAGCCAAAAGTAAATCATGTCTCCTGGAAAAGGGAGGACGTGAGGCAGATCGGGCTAACGTCTGTAATGAGGCAGACTGGCCTCCACCTACAGCAACCAGGGACAAGAAGATTAGCCACAGACCCCCCAAACAACCGAAAATTAAACTGCAGAACAGATTTGCTGCACTGTCAGAGGACCCTGGATCTCTACCTGACGACCATCCAACCCAAGGCAGCAGGGTGAAGACCGATCACCTATCAGAAAGTAAGAGGCCGAAGACAAAGCTGAGGAAGCTAAAGACTGGGCCTGAAACTCTGATTATAGGTGATTCCACTGTGAAGGACGTTCAGTGGCTGTGTGGAAAGAACACCAAAGTGCTCTGCTTTCCTAAGGATGTGGTCGGTGACATACAGGAGAGATTTCTGAAAACTCTGGCTGAATACCTAACTGTGAGAAACATCGTTCTACACACAGGCTCGAATGATGTGTCCAAGCAGCAATCTGAGGCTCTGAATCGGGACTTCACTGAACTGATAAAAACAGTGAGATCTCTGGATGCAGCAGTTTTCATCAGCGGACCTGTACCAACCATCAGAGGAGGGGATTTAAGATTCAGCAGGCTGCTGGCGCTGAATGACTGGCTCCTATCAGCGTGTGCTAATAACAATCTGCATTTTATTAACAACTTTCCTATTTTTTGGGAACGAAGACATCTTTTTAGGGCTAATGGCCTCAATCTTAACAGATCTGGAGTAAAGCTGCTCACTTCCAACATATTTCATTGCCTCCGTCATCTCTCTGTGCGGAATGTCAACAATGAGATACACTCCGTTTTATCTCAAAAGGAAGGCCAAACAGAGGAGCAGCTGAGCTTCAGTGAGAGACAAGAAGAAGGATCTCTGTTTCCCCTGACCAGCACACCAAACCAGGATCGTGGTCCTTCCTCGCCCCCCCAAACCCCTGACAGACCATCATCTCCCCAACTCTCCCCTCCTCCCCCCACCTGAAATTCACCGATGAGATGATGAAACGGGTCAACATTGGGCTAAGATCTACGCCCAAGCCAAACGCCTTTTTATCCCCCATACACCCCCTACCAGAACGATCAAAGGTAGGGGGGCCACCTCAACCCCCCCTTCGACAGTCTGACGTATGATGTGCTGGGGGTCCGGGCTGCGAGGTTAGCAGTCATAAACTTTCCCAGAACAAGCTGGGACCCTGTTTAGAAGGTTTTTCTATTCCAGTCTTGATATGTAACAGAAGGAGAAATGTAGCTCTGTCAGAACACAGAGAGCTCCACTCTATAAGGTTTTTATCTAAAGTAAACATACAGCCTGTTCCAAAACATGATGATACTTTGAGAATGCTTAAGTTAGCTTTACTAAATGTTCGATCTTTAGCAGGAAAATCATTTCTAATCAATGATTTTATCACTGAACATAACCTTGACTTTATGTTTTTAACTGAGACTTGGTTACATGAAAACTGTCATTCAGCTCTTATTGAGGCCACGCCCCCTAACTTCAGTTTCATCAGTGAAGCCAGAGTGAACAGGAGAGGTGGGGGTCGCTGTCTTATTTAGGGACTCATTCCAGTGTAAACAGTTATCTCTTGGGGATTTCCCTTCTTTTGAATACGTGGCTTTACAGCTGACGGCCTCATCCAGAGTCATGTTTTTAAATATTTATCGGCCGCCCAAATACTCTGCAGATTTTAATGATGATTTTACTGAACTGTTGTCTGTGATCTGTGCGGACTTTGACCATCTTGTTATCACTGGTGATTTTAACATCCATTATGATTGTCATCAGGACAAAGGGACTAAAGACCTGATTAACACTCTGGACAACTTCGGGTTGACCCAGCATGTCACAGAGCCCACACACAATAGAGGACACACCTTAGATCTGCTGATCTCGAAGGGTCTGGACATTTCTAAGGTCACGGTGTGTGATGTGGGGCTGTCGGATCACTGCTGTGTTTTCTTTGAGAGTACCATCTCAGTGCACACAAATGTCTCAAAGGAGGTGATAACAAAACGGTGTATAACTGAAAATACCAGTGAGATTTTTAACCAGGTCTTCTCTCTAACACCTACCCTGTCAGGGGCTTCAGTCAATGAGCTGGTCACTAACTTTAATGCTAACATGCTGAGTGTCATGGATTCTATTGCTCCTATTAAGGTGAAGGTTATCTCTGGAAGGAAAAAGTCTCCATGGAGAAATTCCACACTGGTGAAAACTGGAAAGAGAGAGTGTCGGAAAGCTGAGCGCAGATGGAGAAAAACAAAACTACAGGTTCATTATGACATCTATAAAGAGAAACTTCACTTTTATAATTTACAGCTGAGGAATGCAAGGAATTCGTATTTTTCTGACATCATCACTAAAAACGGTCATAATGCTCGGGCCTTATTTGCTACAGTCGACAGGCTAACAAACCCTCCTGTGTCAGTAGCACCTGAATTTTATTCCACCAAAGCCTGCAATGACTTTGCCAAATTTTTCACAGACAAAATCCAAATTATTAGACAAGCTGTTGGTTCAACAACAGCAGGTTCAGGTCTTGTATCGTGTCCACCAAGTCTAAACACCATGACACAGTTTTATCCCATTACTAGCAAAGAACTGGAGGACATCTTGCATCCAACTGAACTCCTCCTCTTGCTGTTTGGACATCCTGCCCACTGTTTTTTTAAAAAAAGGTCTCAAAGACCTTGGAGTCAGATCTGCTTCAGATTGTGAACTCCTCTCTAACGTCAGGTGTTTTCCCAGAGTCACTGAAAACAGCTGTGATCAAACCTCTGCTAAAAAAGGAGAATCTAGACAAGACACAGATGAGCAGCTACATACCGATCTCCAATCTTCCATTTTTAAGTAAGATAATTAAAAAAGCAGCCTTTCACCAGCTAAATGACTTTTTAAGAGAAAACAACCGTTATGATGTCTTCCAATCAGGTTTTAGACAGCACCACAGCACCGAGACTGCTCTGACCAAAGTCATGAATGACATATGTCTGAATACTGACACTGGAAAAATGTCAGTGTTGGTTTTACTGGATCTCAGCGCTGCATTTGATACGGTTGACCACATCATATTACTCCAACGACTGGAGAAGTGGGTGGGTCTCTCTAGTTCTGTACTAAACTGGTTCAAAACATACTTGGAGAACAGGAAGTACTTTGTGTCAGTAGGCAATTTTACATCTGAGCAGACAAAAATGACCTGTGGAGTTCCCCAGGGCTCTATCCTGGGGCCTCTTCTGTTTAACATCTACATGCTCCCACTGGCTCAGGTTATAAAGAACAACAATATTAGTTACCATAGCTGCGCAGATGACACACAGCTATATATTACAGTATCACCAGGAGACCGGGGCCCTGTACAGGCTCTTGGTAAATGTATTGAGGAGATTAATGACTGGATGTGCCTCAACTTTCTTCAGCTGAACAAAAACAAAACTGAGGTGATTGTTTTTGGAGCCAAAGGAGAAACGACATCAGGTTGTCACAGAACTTCAGTCCCTACACCTAAAAACCACCAATCAGGCCAGAAATCTGGGTGTAGTGATGGACTCAGACCTAAACTTTGAAAAACACATCAAAGCGATCACTAAATCAGCCTACTATCACCTGAAGAACATCTCAAGGATAAAAGATCTGATGTCTCAGGAAAATCTGGAAAAACTAGTCCATGCATTCATCTTCAGTCGGCTTGACTACTGTAACAGCGTCTTTACTGGTCTACCTAAAAAATCAGTTAAACAGCTGCAGCACATTCAGAACTCTGCTGCCCGAGTTCTCACAAAGACCAGAAAAGTGGACCACATCAGTCCAGTTCTCAGGTCTTTACACTGGCTGCCGGTCCATCAGAGAATAGACTTTAAAGTTCTGCTGCTGGTCTATAAAGCTCTGAATGGTTTAGGCCCAAAATACATCAGTGACCTCTTGACCCAGTATGAACCTACAAGACCCCTCAGGTCATCTGGATCCGGCCTTTTATCAGTTCCCAGAGTCAGAACCAGACATGGAGAAGCTGCGTTCAGCTTCTATGCTCCACATGTCTGGAACAAACTCCCAGAAAGTCTCAGATCAGCTGAAACACTTAGTTTATTTAAATCCAGGCTGAAGACCCACCTGTTCTCAGCTGCTTTTACGTAGATTTTATTCAAAAGTTAAAATCCGCACGTCTCTGTATTCTCTCTTTTTAATCTTAAATGCTTTTAATTTTGAATCATGCTTCTAATTGTTTTTTTTTTCTCCCTTTTGCTTATAATGTTTTATGTAAAGCACTTTGAATTGTTCTGTACATGAAATGTGCTATACAAATAAACTTGCCTTGCCTTGCCTTGTTTTGCCATTATAAAACATCTGCAGTTTTCTGCAAATGGCAAATTAAACCATGTTTTTGTTGTGTAACATTTTGATATATCACTAAGATTTGTGTTGGTGTATAAAATGTGTATTTTACATAAACTAATATGAACATCAGTCCAGGAATCATTAATTTTAAAAAGGGACTACAGGCAGGAATTGTGAAAGAATAAACAAGCATGTCCAGTTTAATGCTAATGGGTGATGAAGCGTTAAAGAAAAAAAAGAAAAAACACGAGCCCACCCATGTCTCTCTCCGTTGCTTGAACAGGCTGTGTGCTGCATAATGCGCTGCGATTCAATTGCCGAATTTCCCGCGCTGTCCTGGGGATGTGACGTCAGTTAACCCCGCATCCGTGTCCCCGACAGTTTTGATCCAGGAAGGAGACGGTCGCGGTAAATTCAAAACACTGTAAGTGATTGTTATGGATTCTTCTGCCATCAGCAAACGATCCAGATCAACTGAAAGACACTAAAAAGTGTCACTATGAAGAAAAAGACTATCAGCGTAGTAAACAACGTTATAACTTTAGTTAGTGCTCCGTGCCGGCTTGGCTCGTGGCTGCAGTTACCCGAAGCGCCAGTCGCAGCACTCACGAGTCTCATTTCTGAATCTTGCCTCAAGTCCCTTTAAAAGTTTTTTTTTTTTCTTAAAGCTGTGGTCTTTACATTTGCAATGACAGAAAACTTCTCAGGTTCTCTTTAAAACAAAAGATAACAGTCCTGCAGTCCCAGTTTACATAATCTGTGTGGGCACGTTTGTTTATGCGCATGGGTTCAGGACAAACATGTCAGTTCACATAAATATGATGCATAATTCAACATTTTACTCAGTTCAGCACAGTAAAACTTCTTAAATAATGTCTGTGTGTGTTAATGTGGCCCAGTTTTCAGGTCCAAGCATCCTTAACTGGCCCCCACAGATCATCCATGTCCAATATGTGATCGATGAGGCTGAAAAGCTGCTCATCTGGGCTTCTTTCATATAATCTTAAGAGAAAAAAACTGTGTTTAAACCTGACTTGACGATTTAAGGTGTTAAAAATGCCTCATCTTCTGTCTTCTTAGAAAGTCAGAGCGTCGTGCATGGGACCCGCTGCAAAAACGCTGGTTGCAAAACCGTAAGTGTTTCTTCATTGTGGGTTTGAGAGTGTGTGTGTGTGTGTGTGTGTGTGTGAGAGTGTGTGTGTGTTTGAGTAACTTCTGTGGCATTTCTGCCGAGACCTAAAATAGTCGCCTATCTGACATCAGCAAAAACCAACAAATTCATCATCTGCACCAGTGGCTGCTGTCTGCACACTTTGCCATCTTTGTGAGGACACTGAGAAATGCCAAGTAATAATTTTACATCAAACACAGAAAATCCTGTCATCTGACTTTATTCACGTCAAACATCACCCCCGGATTCATTTTCATCTTTATTTGACTGGTTTTTACCATGAAGCAGGGCTTTGTAGTTTTCTTTATGTAGCCTAGGCTCAATAAACCTGCAGGGAAATGTAGGGTTTGATCATTTATCAAACTGTTATGCGCTATACTGAGAGTCAGGCTCACCGTAGGAGATCTTATTGAGTAAATTTCAGCAAGTGTGCAAGTTTATATCTGCAAAAATCAAACATCTTTATTTCAACCATCAAACTAAATGTTAAAGTCCATCAAACAACCTGAACTGGTCCTCAAAGATACAGGTAAAGGTGCACACACACACACACATGCACACACACGCTGCTTGCTTTACTTCATCATCCTGAAACTTCAGTCTGTAAAGTTTAATAAGTCTGCCATCTAGTGGACAAACTAGGTAACAACATGAAGCTCCAATTTGTCACTTATTTTCCATCTATTCATAGAAAACACATGATTTGTGTCCAGCACAAGGTCAAAAAGTTTAATACTCTTACTGAAAGTTCTCATAAATTTTTTTGATATGACATTTTTACATGATGTAGTTTTGTGCGATCCAGTTCATGCCATTTTTCTCTTTTTGAAAGGTGGCCTACTTATACAGCCTTCTATAGATGGAAGTGTTAATAAAAAAAAAAGTTAATCCTTACCAAAAACTTACAACTCATCACCTTTTTAAATGCCTCGGGATCACTTTGCTAAATTGATAGAAACTAATCTGTAATAGCAAGAGATGAACTACACTGCAAAAAACGCAAATCTTACCACTTATATTTTTATAATCTCTCGTAAAAATATCTCATCGCGCTCAGACTAAAACAAAATCACTTAAATAGTAACATTTCAGTGAGATAAAGGAGCTTGTTTTAAGGCAATGTGTCTTATTTCAAGAAATCTTATCAAGAAAATTTGGTGTTTTTTCTATTGGCAGATTTTTTTTTATTTTTTATCTCATTAAAGAGCAGCCACGATTTTTTTTTGTGCTTGTAATAAGCAAAAAAAAAAAAAAAAAAAAAAAAAAAAATCTGCCAATAGAACAAGCTAAATTTTTCTGATAAGTTTTCTTGAAATAAGATGCATTGCCTTAAAACAAGTTCTTATTTCTCACTGAAATGTTTCTCATTAAATGATTGTCTTATTTTAAGCATGATGAGATATTTTGACCAGAACTTAGAAAAATATACTTGGTAAGATTTGAGTTTTTGCAGTGTACAAGAATGTCTTGAACTTCGTTTAGAAAATGCAAAATTTCTCAAATCTGCAGTGCTAACTATTAAAACTTGTGTGAATTTGGCTGGTTCCAGTTGTAAGAAGCTGGCTGGACTGACTAGAAGGAGACATGAGGGGGCTAACCAAGGAAACAAGATCAGTTTCCAATCCGATGAGGGCTTTAGACTTTAGATCAAGACATGATCCAGATTAAAAGAGTCTCTTCACAGCCTGTTTATTTTCCATTAACTTTGATCATAAATTAATGGGTCATAATGCAGGAAAAACATATAAAACCAGCAGGACAGCCAGAATTAGACATCCATGCTTTAACTGGTGACTATCATGTGATCAGGGACACGACTGAGCAGATTATCTCTGCTTTGATCATCTTTTGTGTCTTTAGATCTATCAAGGCCAAGAGACCGACCAGGAGGTCTGCACCCACCACCCAGGAGGCCCCGTCTTCCACGAGGGGTAAGAAGAAGCAATTAGTCCCGCAAGTTCCTTGTTTACCCAACAAATAACAAAAGGCTTTATCTGCTATTGCAGCAACATAATTGCAATCTTTATATGCACGACTTCAAACAGTAATTAAACAGATTCTACAAAGGAGAAATGTAAACAAAACAAAAGTAAAGGCCGTGTCAGCAAAGCAGGAGACGTTGCAGCCAAAACGTAAAAGAGAAAAAAATCCGACCGGTAATTAAAGATGAGTAATTAGAACAAATCTGCACTGTTAGAAAGAGACTTCAGAGGTAAATTAAAGTTACAACTGCCTCAGAGCATCGTTTATTTCCACTATCAGGACCTGAATTAGCAGTTCATCAGTGTCAGATTGGTGTTTTTCATCCTTTGGATTACACGGCTGCTACCAGCTCTGATCATCTCTTTATCTAGATATAAATACTGGAGCTGCTGCTGCATAAAGACAACAGACTTCAATGCTTTCCTGGACCAGAAGGGCTGCACCACAGGAAAACACCACTGGGTACCAAAGCAGGTACATGCACCACCCCAACAATGCCCCCCATCCGTTAAAAGGCCTTTAAAGACGCCACCATCTCCAAATTAACAAGAAAAAATTAACAAAAAAAAAAAAAGGGATCACAGTGAACGTGCTTGTCTCAATGAGCCCAAATGTGTGTTTCTTTCTTTCTTTGTGACTTTACAGGACAAGAAGAAGGTGGCGTGTCGACATGACTGGCATCAAACTGGAAATAACGTCGTCGTAACAATTTACGCCAAGAACTCAAACCCTGAACTAAGCAGCATACAGGCCAACGGCACAGTGGTGAGTGTGACGCTCGGCAGGTATCAAACACTGATCATGCTTTTAGAAATAGTCTCAGTGAATGATTTATTTTTGGTCAGCTTATCTTTTTCTTACAAATATTAAGGAGTCATTGACATGAGGACATTTTGTTTACAGCTGCAACAACTTAATTAAATTCTGTTTAAATATTAGCTATCTGCAAATATTACCAAAGATTGTAAAGACACAGTTTTCCTTGTAGGGGGACAAATTGGACAATTTTTATTATTATCATTGCCCCTTAACAATTGACGAAGCACAAGTGATCCACCATTAATGTATAACTGTAGAGCCAATAGAATAAAAAACAAAACAAAAAACATAACATTTAAAAGATGTTACACTGTTGTGAGGCTCCAAAAGATTACCTATGAGTTTACTTATGAGATTAGTCACTGTCTCAGCTAAAATTTAAACTTGATGCATTAATTCATGAAGTCCGTTTCAGAAAACTGTAAAACTCTAAAATGTCCAACATTAGCCAGAAAGTGACAAAAACTGCCAATATTAACCGACACGCCATTCAAGTGTATTTGTACAGCCATTGCTAACAAATAGTTCCTTAATTAAAAACAAACAAACAAAAAAAAAAAAAACACGTGATGATGCAAAAGTCTCCAGAAAATTACTAAGGGGGAACTTGAGGCAGTGATTCGATAAACCAGAGCTAGCTTAGAATTATCTATGCCAACCACAAAGAGATACTACAGAGGAACTGGGGCTCTATTTTGTATAGTTATTAGAAAAACAAAAAAACTTCAACCCTTAAAAGATGTTCCTTAATAAATATACCATGAATGTGATTGTGTGCCTTAAAGGCTCCACTAAATTATTTATGAATTTGAACTAAAACTTTAGCTTGAGGCAGTGATTCATAAAGTTAGCTACAGGAAGCTAACGTTAGCTACAGCAGAGCTGCCAACTTTTTAGAGAACCTTGGAGTGAGATTTGGTAGAGCCACATACACGCCGCGCCAGATTGGGACACAAAGTCAGGCCGGAAGTCATACACGCATTCACATCATCCTAAAGTCTGGGATACACTGTGCAATTTTTTCAATCATTGCTCGCAGCTCCAACTCAAATTGTGCGAATCAGTCGCAGAGTTCAAAAGTTCACAGCTTGCGATGTCTGTCCTCATACTGTACAAACCAACGCTCGGATGCGATCTAACTACTCACACTGTACGTGCTCAAAGACACGTTGGGGGTCTTGAACAATCCCGGCATGCAACACAATAAATAGAGCTAGCAGTAGAAGAAGAAGACAACAGCAGCAGCAGCTTTATGTTATCACCAAAAAAACTGTGGTGCCTTTGGGATTTGCGCTCTTCTTTGTGAATAATTCGCCAAAAATAAAAGGCGACGATGTCGCGTGTGGACGAGGAATTGGCCGAGCAGACGTGGGCTGTACAGTCTGTTGTTTTTACAACGAGATCTCCATGACACGCTGGGCCACCATGCTGCCTCTGGTTTACTTCAGTTTTTGTTTTGCGCATGCGAAATGTAAAAATCTCCGAGGAAAGAGTTCTCAGTCTGGTCGTGATCGTTCAACATGCGATTCACTCACGAGCCACGACCAAAATATCAAACAGGTTTGATTTTCTTGCGACTCACGATTTCTGATCGTGAGCTCGTCCTGAGGTGCCAATCACCTCTCGTCTCGTGCATTGGTTTAAGCAATCATGAACGATACTAAGTACGGAAACGTGGAATTGATGGCAAAGTCGCTCCAGGACTGGCTGTATTGTTTGCGCCACGTCAAATGTCCTGATGCAGGGGTGTCCAGCTCTGGTCCGTGGCCACCAACCCCTTCTTTAGTCTCACTGATTTCCTCTCATTTCCACCTGCTATCTTTTTTATTCGTACAGCAGCAGGTGAGATTGATTTAGAATCAGTGGTTTTTAGGTACTGGACAGTTAATATTCTAGAAGTGGGACTGACTTTAAGTTACGTGGCAACTTCTTTTTGGAGCAGTGTACTTTTTTTTTTACCTGTATCTTACTGTAGTTCTAATTAACAACGCAAATATACATTTTCCATTTCAATTTGATTTTCAGCTGTCAGATTATTTCAAAATGTTCTCTGCTGTCAGAGAGCATATACTGTAGCTGTCATCGCTTTATCTATCCCTTTGGTAAAAAACTGCAGTCATCCTCAAAATTATTCATAACCTCCCATTGAATAAGAAAAGAAAATCACCTGTCAGTGAAATGAGTTGATATTGAAAAAAACCAAATACACACACAAAATTTTATTAAAATCATGACACTGATTTTGAATTGTGGTTTAACAGAAATGTTTAAAACAAAAAAATAAAACAGGCAAACAAGTTTGATGGGATCCTGAACTCAAATTTTGTTGAGCAACACTTTGAGGCAATTACTGCAGTCAGGTGCTTTCTGTTTAATAAGACACACCTGCTCACAGGTATTTTGGTCCACTGAGCAATGTGCTCTCATTTGTCAGTTTTTAAAAAAATATTCTTTTGAACCACAACTCAAAAGCAATATTTTATTTCATGAAATTATAATTTAACAAATTTTTATTTATTCCTTTTTTTGTTAGTTTCTTGTTATTTGAATAACTATTGTGAATTTAGTCTTTTCTTTAATGGGGGGGGGGGGGGGGGGGGGGGGGTATGAATAATTTTGAGGACAACTGCATGTGTTAGCCAAACAGTCACTAATGTAAATTTGTGTAGCCAGTAGAAAAAAAATTATGCCTAAAAGGTTACTTATTTAAGTTGTGATTGTGGGACTTTAGGATCCATTAAATTATTTATTAATTTGAGCTAAAACTGTAGCATAAACTTCAGAAACTTCAGAAAGCTAAAGTTTGCTAAAAAGAAAAAAAAAAAGCAATATTAGTCAGAAAAAGAGGAAAGGGGGAAAACCATAAAAGAAATGGCTAATTCGAGTCAAGTTAATCTCCTGTTGTTCCAGTTTACAGTTAAACAAGATGGTTTTAAAGAGAATTACTTTGAATTTCTAACCTTTTCCACGTCATACGATAGCATCGCAAACAGAAAAAGCTAAAGTTTGTAAGTTAGCTTCACCAACGCATGTGCAGGTGTTTAAAAATATTTCATGATTATTGTCAGCCTATACATTAATTAAGCTCTGACATTCAGAAATAATCAATTTAATGGAAAAAGAATGTTTCTGATGAAATTTGTACATCTGTAAAGTTTTTTTTCAGTCATTTATATTTCAACTGGCTTTATTTAAGACTTAATCATCAAGATCTTTTCATCCTCATTTGTCTTCTGTCTTTTTTCCTCTGTAGCTTTCATGTCAAATCCAGTTTGAGAAAGATAAGATTTTTAAGCGGGACTTCCACCTCTGGGGGTGAGTGTTATGTAAACTACCTTCTTATACAACATTAACATCCATTTATATTTAGAGGGGTTAACACAACAAAGCAGGAGGGTTAATGACTGTTAACTAAGCGAGTGAACCCAGATATATGATCTCTTTGTCCATCCACCCCTTAGGTGGTCAACACCAAGCAGAGCTCAGTGAACATGGTCCCATCCAAAGTAGAGATCACCCTCTGCAAGGCCGACAAGGTCGCCTGGGGCAAACTGGAGGACCCAAACTACAAGCCTGAACCAGACCCTGCAGAGGAAACCAAAAATGATCTCACAGAGTGGTACCATCCCGACCGGGACATCGACGACGATGACATCAGCGACTCGGATGAGGAGTGGGCCTACGACACGGCAGAGAACAGAAAGAAGACGGACAAGGGCAGAGAGCAGCAGAATAAGAAAGAAGTGAAGGAAGACGAGCCAAATTCAAAGAGGAAAGAGGTGGAGGAGGAGATGAAGAGGGCAATGGAGGAGAAGAGGAGGGCGGAGGAGGAGAAGAAAAAGCTGAAAGAGCAAAGGAGGCAAGAAGAAGAAGAAGGATATGAGGACATGCCAGATCTGGAGGATCAAGATGATAATTAGGAGTGATGTGCAGTCATAAAAGAGACAAAAAAGTTTCAATAAAACAACATTATGAAGCAAAGAAAGCTGTAAATAGCCTTTTTTTATCCAAATAAAAAAAATATTGATTCTGTTGAAGTGGTGAAAATGTTATTGAGGTATCAGATGAACATGTTTTATTGTTAAACATAAAGATCAGAAACGTGTCATGTGAGTTTCTGTCTCTGCGTAAACGGTTTACCATTTCATTAGCCCTTAAAATCTGCACATAAGCAGCTTAATCTGAGATGTAAAACCTTCCCCACACCACCCCCGAGTTAAAAACAAAACCATTAACGCTTCATTTAAACGCTTAGTGACTCATCAGAGTATTCACTGGTACTACAGGCTGCAGCTGTGAACCAAACCAGTTCGTGTTTAGATGATGACTCATGTTTATATTGTTTTCATCATCATAAGACTATTGTGCATCTTTGAACACAACCTACACTGTAGTACTCACGAACAGCTTTACTACAGCCTAAGAAAGACTGACAGGACACACAACATGAAGGGTAGCTAGAAAAAAAACATGCTTATCACACTTTATTACAAAAGAGGATGAAGGAGCTAAAACACTTCCAGTAAAGGATGTGAGCATTACTGACATCTAGTGGTAGAGATGAGCGTAGCAATTACTTCAATAAATTGGGCAGATATGAGGAAGAGGAAGAGGGCCACTGAAGAAAAAAATAAATACAATTCTGAGGAAAAATCAGAATTCTGACTTTAATCTGAGAATCCTCGGAAAACGGTCAGAATTCTGACTTTTTCCAGAACATTAAAAAAACTGCTTTTTTTCTGAAATTTATTTTTTTCAATTTTTGGAAAAAGTCAGAATTCTGACTTTCCCCAGAACATTTAAAGAAAAAAAAAAATTCCTGTTCTTTTTTTTCAATTTCCAAAAAAGTCAGAATTTTCTGACTTTAATCTCAGAACTCTTGACTTTTTCCCAGAACATTTAAAAAATAAAATAAAATCTTTTTTTTTTTTTCAGGATTTTTTTTTTCTTTTTCAATTTCCCCAAAAACCTGAATTCTGACTTTTTTCTCAGAATTTTATCTTTTTTTTTCCGTGGCCCTAATCCTCTTCCGTACAGATGAGACCGGACGGTGGCCATCAGTAGCTAAAATTCTCCGTATCCAGTGACTTCAGAAGCAGCGATGACTGCACAGCTTTAACATTGCTGTGTATATGCGTACTGCAGTAGTGGGGAATCCGAATCCTTGAGGGCCGCAGTCGTGCGAGTTTTCCGTGTTTCCCTGCTCTAACACGCCTGAAATCAAACGGATCCATAAAGTTCTGCTCAGTGACTCATTCATTTGGATCAGGTGTGTTGGATCAGGGAAACATTGCAGCAATGAGGACCAAAGTTCCCCAGAACTGGTGTACTGTCTTCTTCTATGTCCCCTATCCCAAGCGTTTCTCTACCACCAATCAATCAAAGCCGGTACTGCAGTTTTAATGTACTGATGACATTATTTTGACATTTTTTTGCCATATATATATATATATATATATATATATATAGTCATTTATTTATTTTGTATTTTATTTCGGTCAGAAAATGTCACAGATACCATCAAAACATAAGCAATAATACCACTGTGCAGAGACAGAAAAGGTATAAACTGAAGCCTAAGCTCATATTGCCTACCCTTCATACAAATTATAAATTAAAGATTCACATCAATACCTTAAAAGAAAGAAGAGAAAAAGAGGAAAACAAAGACATGACAAACAAAGAATGAAAAATAACACAAAGGTCCAGACATGGATATGTGGTTGAGATCATGAACCGGACCGATGTAGATCCAAAATCTCTCCAAATGACCACTGACGATACAACAATATCAGAACCCCCAAATCAAAGTAAAATCAATTCTGAGAAGAATTCATTATAGACCAGTATATTATTCATGATGATCTTTGTAACAGATACAAGCATGCCTGCATAAATGACTTATAAGGAAACATCGCAGCATTTCAGCACATTTAACCAGACTGTGGTGCTGCTCGTTGAAACAGGACGTGACATCAGTGCAAGAACTTCAACCAGCTTTGCGAACATGGAAGCTAGTGGCTTCATAGCAGTTTTTAAGTTACTTTTCCAGTTTCACCTACGAACAGGCACGGCTATGCCTTCGTGCTGTATTGCTGGTTAATGTTTAAAAACTCATAAGGACGGCGTTAGTTTATTTAAAGGGACACTGTGTAACTTTTGGCCACTAGGGGCACTAAATGTGCAACTTCCCACAGTCCGCACAACCACTGCAATATTAAACAGTCTCTATCCGTGTTGGAATTGCAGGAATTTCAGACCACTTTGATCAGCTGATAGCAACGTCATCGAGCCATAAATCGAGCTCCAGGTCACATGATCCAATGGGAGACGGATCCGCTACTGTAAAGTTACAGTGTCTGGTTTTTGCGAAGGGCAGCCCCTTCAGAGCAACAACATGCATCAAGTGCTGCATATTAACCCAAGAAACCATCTATTTTATTTACATTAGGCTAATATTTGCTTCAAAAAATTTTTACGGTATCCCTTTAAGTTTCCTGCAGATCCTCAGTTACATTGGAAATGGATAAATCAGGTCGGACTTACTGGTTACCAGTGGAAGCCCTCCTGCACGTTTCTGCCGGTAAAGTTCCTCTGTCTGCAATCGTTTACCAGAGCTTCAACCACCAACGTGTTGAGACCTCTGACCCGTGGAAATGCAGTCATGTCTGCTGGGACTTTCTTCCTCCACCTGCGTTTGTTACACAGAGCAGTGATGTAGCTATGAAGGGGGCGAGAAGGGTCTATCTGCGGCTCGCAAGACAGTTACATGACGTTACTCGACAACACGCCCACCAGGCCAATGAGAGCACGGTAAAATCTAGCCCTACCCCTGACCCTTCCCCTAAACCTAACCAGACCCACCCACTATGCGACACGCCCACTATAGGACACGCCCACTGTATGACACGCCCACTGGGTTGCAAGCCGCAGATAGATACACTTGAGGGGGGCAGCTGCTCCTCAGTCACCACAGGACTTCACCTGCAGCAACTACCTGCGATGGCCAACTATGAGTCCCGGAGGAAGTCATTTTTGTAGTTCTCCCTTCATCCACTAGGGGGCTGGCTGCTAAAAAGAGCAAATCCCCATAAACTCCCATGTTAAACGCCAACGTCGCAGCAGAAATAAACATGTTTACAGCCTGGTTACAAAATCGTTTTAGGTTTAATTGGTCAAGTTTACCTTCATGTCAGCTGTGTGAGGGGGGTTAATTTTTTTTAAAACTCATCCATTTAGATGTTATCTAATCCTAAAATTACACATAATTAAGGGCGTGTCCTTTTGATTGACATGTGGCAGACTGGAAGCCCACCGGTGGCTCCTAGTTAGCTCCTTGTGTGATGGGTGGTTCTTTGCCAATACCGGGAAGGGCGTATCTTTGGGTCTGTCTTTGGGGGGGGGGGTTCGTATTCTTTGCCCTTTTATTTATTTATTTAATTATTTACATTTGTAAAACAAGTCAGGGTAATTTGAGATACAGTATAGTGTGATACTTTTCTTTTTGCATAAATAGAAAACTTAGTTAATTACTTTTCACAACTATAATCAGTCCCATTACAGGACAGTCAACAGTTATATTATACATACTGCTGACATATCTTCTTCTATCTACTTTTATGCAATTGAAACTTGAATTGTAAAATCTGTGAACTTTCCTATGAAGTCAAACACATACATCAAAGACATCCATGCAGAAGAACATTTAACTGCTTCTTGAACAAATATGTTTCTGTTAGTTTTGCATTACTTAGGCAATCTTTTAACATTTATTAAATATATAAATATGACACAAGGTTCCACAATTGGTTTTCACGGACACCCAAACTTTGTACATGTTGTGAAGTCAAAATAATAAAAAATAATTATAATAGTACATGAACCTGCCCTTTACATCATAAGATCTCAAAGGGCTTAAATCCCAACGTGTCTTTTGGGGGTGTTACAATGACTGCCAGAGACCCCTCTCTGTGCTGAAATAAGACATGGTAACATGGCATCAAATATACTGTAGCTACAAGTAGCCTAATAATCTGATATTAATTAATACATTTAATTTCAAAAGAAGCTCAGACTGCATGAGCGAGCTTAAACAGCAGTGTTCATGCACCTGTAACAGGTAACCTCCCCATTACTGACGCATGATATAATAACTACATCATTTAATAATCATGTGACAGCTGAACTCTGTGAAGTCACGCCGGTTTTCTAAAGTTCATACAGAAGTAAACATTGGTATCACGCTCATCCCAGATAGTGAGGACTGGGTGCTGGATGAAAGTGAAATAAAGGAGAACGCCCGAAACGTCACGGCATAAAAAAAAAAAAAAAAAAATCAAACGAACAAACAACTTCGGGAGCTTTTTCTGGGGTGCGGATTTCTTCTCTTCATCTGCATTTCTAAACTTCATCATGGACTAATTTTAACATTAATGACTTAAACGATGCGGTGACAAAAAAAAAAACACTGATGAAAGAAAAGAGTCCCGATGAAACCGGTTCATTCAGTGGAGTCGCTGAAGTTCAGATCTGAGAGAATTTAGGACGTTTTTATAACCTAGAAATGATCCAGTTTACGTCCATGAGCACGCGACCAGGAGAAGAAGGTGATTAAAACAGTGAAACTTACACCTTTGAAGTTGTGCTGCGTTCACAGATAGCGGGGAAATAACAGTCTTAGCACCAGACTAACAGGAAAAAGTACTACTTTGTTAGAAAGTTAATGAAATCAGTATATCCACAAAACTTTAGGGGGCTTCAGTTCTTCTAAAATAGAGCAGACACGTCCTGGTCCTTGGTAGAGAATAAAAAAACTCATGTGTCTGATTATAAATGGTTGCTGTGTTTTCCGACGTGCACTCTGTCCGACCTCTTTGGTCAATCAGTTTTCTTTCTTCAACAATGAATTATGTTGTCTGTCCACCTTTTAGTCTTCTTTACATTGTTGGTCTTCCGTTTCCCTCCATCCATCAATCACAGCAATAAGAGAGGGGCTGGTATGGGTAATACCAAATACTCGGCGGGGGAAGAGGGAGGGGCTGCGTTAATGTTGTTTGATTACAGCTTGCTGCTTTTTCAAAATTTGCTTCAGACTAACATGAGAAATGAATGAAAACCCAACTATATTTAGTAGAGTTTCATATTTCAGCTAAACTCTTCAGAAAAACAAATTAATCCACTTTTCAAACTCAGGGTCTGTGATGAGGGCAGAACAGTAGGGGATTATCACGCTTACCGGAAGTTGCCGGCTTTTGACACTTCCTCTTCCGGGCCATGTTAACGACAGCCGTTCCTGCTCTGTTATACTGTTTAAATCGTATAAACTCAAAACATATTGAAGTTTTCATTCTAGACTGAAGTGATACTGGATCAAAAGCTGGATCAAAGCGATCGATTTGCCGCGGTGAAGGGCCGAACTTTATAATAAAACACACGTTTGTTTGTCCCCGGTGGGGCACGACACCGGCACTTCACAGCATGCTAGCATTAGCCAGCTAGCGTTTACTGACGTGCTTAACATTGTGCGTCTTAAAACACACAAACATCTGAAAATCGGGTCTGTACCTCCCCGTTTTCAGTGGAACAACTGGGGACTGCCAAGAAAGGAGACGCTTTCAGATGATTGTGTGTTTTCAGCCGCACAAAGTTAGGCACGTTATCGAGCTGGCTAATGCTTACAGGCTAACACGACTGTGCAGTCTGCCGGCCACAAACAAACGTGTCGTTTTATTATAAAGTTCGGTCCTTCACCGCGGTGAATCGGTCGTTTTGATCCACTTCTTCCTCAGCATCACTTCAGTCTGGATTGAAAACTTGGCATTGGCGTTTATCCGATTTACAAAGTTTAACAGAGTAGTAGCTGGCGGACTTTTGTTAGCAGGTTAGCATTCGCCAGCTTGATGACGTGCCTAACTTTGTGCGGCTGAAAACACACAATCATCTGAAAGCGTCTCCTTTCTTGGCAGTCCCCAGTTGTTCCACTGGAAACGGGGAGGTACAGACCCGATTTTCAGATGTTTGTGTGTTTTAAGACGCACAATGTTAAGCACGTCAGTAAACGCTAGCTGGCTAATGCTAGCATGCTGTGAAGTGCCGGTGTTGTGCCCCACCGGGGACAAACAAACGTGTGTTTTATTATAAAGTTCGGCCCTTCACCACGGCAAATCGATCGCTTTGATCCAGCTTTTGATCCAGTATCACTTCAGTCTAGAATGAAAACTTATATATGTTTGGAGTTTATCCGATTTAAACAGTATAACAGAGCAGGAACGGCTGATGTTAACATGGCCCGGAAGAGGAAGTGCCAAATGTTTCAACTTCCGGAAACCGGAACGCGGAAATGTGATAATCCCCTGTTAGCTAGTTGTTGCTAGAGTGCCTTGAGAGAGAGAGTGGCGTCAACGGAAGTTCAAAAATCCGGCCGCATGTAGCCTCAAACAGTTCCCGGAAGTGCTTGGCGGGCCATTCTAAACATTAGGAAAACCACAACAATCGCTAAATAATGTCAATAAATGCTAACGTTATTGAGTAGAAGCTAATATATTTACAGAAAAATATAGCTTTATTTTACTTTATTGACATTCGTAATGTTTAAGTACAGACAGAAAATATGATCAATACTCATTTACGATCTTGTAGTAATCCAACATAGTTAATGAGTGACGGAGTCTCTGTGTTTCCATTAGCCTTGGAGAGTCCGCCACTTAACACTTAAAATTTCATTTTAATTCATTGCAAATAAATCGAGTTCTACAACTTTTTATTACCTAATCTTCCTTGTAATTGTAAATATGCTGATATTAATGGTGTTTAAACTGTTACTAAACCACTCGTTGGCAGCAATAAACCACAATATTTTCTCTTTTTACTGTCAGACTTGAGTGAAGCAGACAGGCGACTTAATGATTTTGTCAACTGACTGCATTATGTCTGAACTTGCAACATCATGATGACTGTTTAAATCTGGAAACCAATGTCAAATTAAATTTTCATTACAAAAAAATATAGTTATACAATATTTGTTACCCATTCTTCCTAGTAAATATCTATGCAATATTAATGGCTTTGAACGCGTTGCTTTAAATCATCCCATCACAGCAATAAAACCCACATTATTTTCTTTTTTTAACTTTCAGATGTGAGTGAGGCAGGCTAAAGGGTGACTAAAATTATTTGTAAATTCTCTTCAAGTCTGGACTTGCAACAGCATATTTTAATGCATTGCAAATAAATTGAGTTCTGTCCTTGCTTATCACAAACTTACTCTACTGATTGATGCATAGTAAATCAGTCCTCCCCAAAACACACTTAAGACAATGCATTCCTTAAAGATCCTTATCACAAACAAAGATTGCAACAACAAAAAAAAAATTTGGTAATCATATAATAAACAGTTGCACTTTTGCATACTTTAAAATGCCACACCACGAGGACATTTTTAGATTCTTTTAATTAAATGAACAAAGAACAGGAAAAATAAAATGCAAAAACCAAGTACAATTGTAAAACAACATTGGCAACCTCAGAACAGCTGAAGAGGCTTCAGGACATTCTTGGACAAGTGCAGAGAGTAAACATTAGTCCCACATGAAGCATCTCCCTGCACCCTGGCAATGCTGTCTAGTGCAGGAAATACAAGGCAGAGAAAAAAGTCTCATGGTCAGTTAAGTCCAGCATAATCAGCCACTGATGTGTAGCACATTTGTCAAGTTGCCTCAGGTTCTTAATGGTTGTGTTTTATATTAAAGGATTAAACAACGAGCAATGCATGACAACAAAATAACAACAGTAGACACACCTGTTGATTTGGTTGTTTGCCCAGTTATAATCGTGTAATCAGCCTTTGAAAAATAAAATAGTTGCCCATAGTATTTATGCATTTTAGAAACACCATAGTATTTATAGTAGCAGTATTTATATTAAAAAAATAACCATCCTCTATTATTATTTGCAAGACAGTTTATCAGTGGCATCAGATATTACAAAACCGCAGTCATAATCGATATCAGTGTTTTTATCATATGTTTTACCGCAGCCTCAGTGATATTACATCTATTTATAACTGCAATCACTTCCCTATATGTTAACCTTGCCACTACTATAAATCGGCAGAGTTGGATTAAGTTATATTTAGCGAGCAGAAATTACATTTATTAGCATGTTGCACACGTTGCTATCCTTATCCTAAACTTTTAGCTGTTAATATTTTCTAAATCCTATAATATAGACGGGTAAAATCCGCTAACGTACTTAATAACTTGTTTCGATTTAATTCAGATGCCCCACTGATATGAAATTTAATTCTTTAGACATTTTTTTACCTCGGACAAGTGCTGCTTCGACTCAGCTGCTCCGTTGGAATATATAGAGCGGCAGTTAGCTAGCGCTAACTTCCGGGAACTTTTTTGGACTCCACCGTCCGCCATTGCTGTGAAAAAATTTACCATTGCGGTGAATGGAGTTGACGCCACTCTCTCTCTAGGCACTC
>JALJCO010008219.1:0-106347 GCA_023101725.1 Atherinomorus stipes | reverse complement strand
CTCTATTTTTGGTTTATATCTCTTGAAATAAAAATAAATATCTACTTGTCGTCCAAAAATTGCAAAAGTTTGCAAAAGTTTGCAAAGGTTTTGCAAAAATCTCAAGTTGCAAATGTAAGGACTGATGATCCTTTGTTTTTATCTGCCTGGCTATAGTTTTTGTTCTCGTTCTTTTTTTTTGTTTGTTTGTTAGTTAGTTAGTTTGTTTGTTTTTTAATTTTCTTCAATCACCTGTGTTCATGGTCTTCAGTTTTACTTTGTGTTCTTTTTCTTGCTTGGTATTATGGTTGTGTTGCTATATTGCTGTATTTTACAGCAATATAGCCATGTGAAGCCATACCATAAACAAATACAGTAGTACACCACTTCAGGTACAGTTACTTTAGAATGTAGTTAAATGTACAGTGTGTAAAAAAAATCAACAGTCAATGACCGAAAAAAATCATTAAGAACTGCGTTGCTATCAGTATTTAATCTTTGACTAAAAGATCTATTATGTTTTTAGTCTCTTACCCCGACTTTACACCAGGTTAAAGAGCACAGCGCCGAGCCATGCGCCTGTTGTAGTCAACGGTTTGATTTATTTTGAGCACATCACAGCGCATGAGCAGTCCGTCATCATTTCGGCATGTCACGCCGCTTCGCTGAAGATACACACCAGCTCTATTTTTGATGGTGCACGCAGTGACACCGCGTGAATTTCAGTATTTCAGATTGGATCAGACAGGAAATCCAATACAGGATTCAATGTAAAACATCCAGTAACTTCCTAAACCAGCTAAAAATGCACCGCGTCACTTACTAGCAAACGGATATGAACCAGATATGAACACCGCGGGTGTTTTGAACGCGCATCATGTCAGATTTGGTAAAGAAACACAAGGAAACATTACTGGAGGAAGAGAGGACAAGAAAGAGAGGAAGGGACAGAACAAGAGTCAAGATAAGACTGTCTTTCACTGGCTGGAGTGAATCACAGTACAGGTACGATGTAAGATGGATGCTAGTTTAGCCGTTGATAGGGGGCGTCACTGAGAAAACTGCTAAAATTTCCATTGTGGGTCTTTCAGTCATTTCTATGTTCTGCTTTACCACAAGATGTCAGTAATTCTTGCATTATACCTTTAAGGGCAAGATGTTTAAATGAGAAGGCTATTCTCATTCCTGATGCATGAACACTGATAAATTACTTCATCAGTTATTTTCAACATCTCAGTTGTCTTTAGTTGTTGGTGTTGCCTAGTTTCTTACCCATTTTCCCCTCTTTTGTGACCAGTAAGCTTCTGCGTTATGCTGGTTAATGGGTCACAGTGACACAGTGTGATTTTTTGGAGGGGCAGCCTCCATTTACTGTCTGACAATAACAAAGAAAAGTCACCGCAGTGATATGCTCGCTCCAGTTTTTATATATGTTATATTTGCAAGGATGTGGTCATGGCTCAGCTGGTACAGTTGGTCTCCATTTATCCCCTCATCCTCCCATCATGCTTATTGGTGTGTGACTTCTTCTACTGGAGTACTGGATAATACACATTATAAGAACATAAATAATTTAATTAAAGATAAGGTTGAAAGTGGTGACATTTTTTTTCAAATATTTTCCAGAAAACTGTGCGTATGAATAGTTTTGTCTGAGCTCAAATACAGAGATGAGGAGGGAATAAAATGTCTTGCATCTGGATAACTTACTTCATAAAAAATAAGTCCTGTAATAGATGTTCCTGTAAATTACTGTAGGATCATTTTAAAAGGTTTTTTTTATAGAATGAAATGAAAGAATAGGCCTGTCAAGCTTGCCCGGTACAGGCTTAATATTTAGCTGTGAAACACCAAAAACATGATCACATCTTCAGGACACTTATCCATGGAGTTCCTTCTCAGTCTTCTCTCTTCATTAGCCTCTCATGAATGACAATGCTAAATATTGCTAATTAAAAACATCCACTGTTCTCGTCATGATATATGGGTCCCTATTGTTTGTCAGCTTTCTATTAATAGCTTGTTTAGCAACAGGCTTAATTGATTTCCCAATGAGCTAATTGATTGCAAGGCTAGAGGGAGATTTGTTTTGGAAGATAAATTAAGATGATTTCACTGAGAGTTTAGCAACAGTCAAAGACACAAAGAAAGAATGGCATCTTAGACACACATGTAATTAAGACTGAGAGCCTGACCCCAGGTTGGGACTAACTGCAGTTTTCACAGACGGGAGTAAATCTCTGCAAAAAGTTTAGCAAACATATTTAACCAAATTTTAAACGGTGTTCAGATTTTTACTGAGGGGTTTACGTGTTTAATATTTGTGTCCATTATTCTAAATTAATTTAGCAAACTGGGGAAAAAAGTTAATAACACTTCAGTTGATGGTGGAAATATACTTACTATAATATATAATTAAAATATATATATTAACGCAAACTGGCTTACAGTGAGTCTGCATTTAGACCTTGGCTCAACATCTGTTTTTCCTCTCTTTTTGTCTTTAAAAGAAATACTTTACTGTACCATTCTATTTTTTTTTTAATCTAAAGCACTTAAAAACAACTTAACACCCAACCAATGTGCTGGACAATAAAAGGAAGAGAGAAAAACAGAACCAAAAAGCACAAATGATGAGAATCAAAATGCAAATATTAACACGTGGCAGAAATTAAAATGTACCATGAAAGCGTACATAGAAAAATTACAATAAATCACCAGTCCAGGAAGCAAAAGTGTATTTTTATTGTGATTTTTAACTTTGTCTGTTTAAGTGCTCACTTTCTGCATTTTTCGAAGCTTCAACTCAGAAGCCTCCCTCTCCTCTGGATTTATTAAAGGTTTGAGATACTGTAATGGGCCTTTTTCACTGCACATTTTCGTAACCCTTCCACACCGCACGGCACGCTTTATTTGTGTTTCCTCTGGGAAAAACTGTTACAAGCCGTTACGATTTTTCACACCCACTTCAAAGCTAGCTCTGACCGTGCTGAACCTACACAAAACATGACGTACCTGACAGCTCTCCACTGATTGGTCAAAGGAAATTGTTGTCATATGTGTCATACGTGTTTCGCCTCGCCTCTTCTAAAAATGTCTGGCTCTGTTTTCGGTGACTACAAGCCACAGAGAAAACAACACCAGTAACGTCTCGATATCATCCAATGCCTCCATTGTTGTTTTTACTTTACTGACCACTGCGTGGCACAGCAGTGACATTACAGCACATTACAGCCCATGAATATATTTAGGATATTGTATCGTACCAAGCTATACACCTATTAAAAGCTTGTTGTTTTCGTAGAGAACATTTCAACATGTTTGATATTTACAAAAGATGCTGTTAAGCAGCAATATTATACTGTGCTTTGGTCAGGATCGTCATACATTATCAGCTTTTGTCTGTAATTGACTTCAAATCAATATTTTTTTCTCTCATTAGTGCCTCTGTTCTCCTATCAAATGCTGTGGTGCATTGTTTAGGACTAGTTTACTATTGTGTGATACTATTTTTTAAGTTTCCAAGCTGGTTTTAAAGCATTAAAAGCCCATTTTCAACTATTTTATCTATCTGGCTGCAGAACTGTGTATCAAATTAAAGATGGCTGAAGACTGTGCAACTTGTTATCGGGCATGTGTGTAGAGATTTTCTATCTTTCCTCTCTGAAGTGGTCTTTTTAGAATTGCCTGTGTATTGTTTGGTAACCATGTCGATAAAACCATATTACTTAAATATATTCTGAAACATGTCATCTTTTAATGAGATAAGTGTTGCTATGAGAAGAAGCAAGCTGTAACGAAAGCAAGCGAGTATATGGAGGTAAATTTATAAAAAAATGAGCATGTTTGGAGTTCTGTTTGAGTGCACATCGTATCAGAAAGTGAGCATTCAGTGTGCACATCATTTAGCATCTCTGTATTGTTCACAGGTCCACATTTCCCACAAGGCTATGCATGAACGGGAAAGCGGCTGCTCCCCAGGGATGATGACAACGGCAGTTCCATTGTTGTCGCGGTGATGTATTGCAGGGAAACCCCTGGGGGCAGGAACCACTTATTTAGACATCAAATTAAGGCTGAAGAGACACACACAACACATAATAGGCGCGTGCAAGACGCTTCCTAAGCACTGATGTTGATTTACAGGTGTGCATGCACATAAACACATGGGTCTCTGTATGAAATAAATAAGGATGTAGATGCATTGCTGGGCCAAACGTGAGAGCCTATGGATGATTTTTTTTTTCTTTAGAGACTTTTTTAACATTTTTTTCTCCAAACTAGATGAAAGTGGTTGCAACCACCAAAAAGAACTACAAAAGGGTAGGTTGTCCCTTCTCTGCAACAACAGGGAGATTGATCGATACAAACATTGGATGGGTGGTCGGTGTATGTGCAGCGAATTTAAAAGAACTGGAAGTTTGTACAACCACGCTCAGCTCTTCACCGCAGAAATTCTGAAAATTGCTCATTTTTAGTATCATTTTCTTAATGTGAAACCATGATTGTCATAGGTGGAGTGCTGCCTCCAGGTCAGAGATGAGTCCCGTCCTTGACAATTGCAAATTTCTTGGGGTTAAGTTCACAACTGATGGCAAACTGGAGAGAGAAACTGACAGTGAGGTTAGTGCTTTATCAGCATTATTGATGGCGTGGCAGTCCAGTGTTGTAAAAAGGAAGTGAAGCTTTCAGTTCATTGGTTTATTTTTTATAACAACCTTCATCTTTGGTCAAGATTCGTTCCAATCTGTTGGTTTCCTTAGCTAGGCTATTATGAATCTGACTTGAATTTCTCTGTCTGTTAAGCGCCCTGAGGTGACATTATCATGAATTGATGCTATACAAATAAAGTTGAATTGAACTGAATTGGTCATGAGATTGGGGTAGTTACCAGAAGATTAAGATTTGGGACATAAACAGACAAAATTGGTTTCCTTGAGGGTTGAAGGACTCAGACTTAGGAAAAGAAGAGCTGGAGCAGCAGGGGAAACTGGGAGTAGAGCTGCTGTTTTATGTATCTGGTCAGGAGGGGTTTGGTTTCTGTGTTTCTTATTTTTTGTTTTTTTTTTTTTTAAAAGTTGTGAATTTTTTTGGGTTTATAAAAAAAAAAAAAAAAAAATAATCCCAGAGCCTCTCCGCTTGCTAGGTTTGTTTAAGAAAGAAGTTTTCCATTAAGAAGACATTGGGAGGGGTGGTTTTTTTATTTTCCCTTTTTTTTTTTTTATTTTTTTTCTTTTTCTCCGGTTTTTTTTTTTTTTTCCCCTAATTTTTAAATTTTCTAAAAAAAATTTTACCACTATTATTAAATTATAATATATGCCTTATTTTCTTGAGCCCTTACCCAGCTTTTTCCTAATACTCTTCAAAACCCCCTAACCCTTTCCCCCCTCCTCCTTCCCCCTCCATCCTCCCGCTCTCTATAGAAAGAAAAATTTATTTTTGTTTGTTTGTGTTATTTTGTCGGGGGGGAGGTTATTTTCTTTTTCTCTTTTATTACTTGTTCCCACGGTACCCTCGTTTCTTTTTCCTATCTCTATTAATTCCCACTGAATCGGACTCTGTGATTTAGTTATGCATGCAGGTCCCCCTCGTCCGGTGCGATAACCTTTTTTTTTTTTTTATTAGCTTTCCCTCCTTTTTCTCCTCTCTCCTCTAATTTTTCCCCCTCCTTTTTTCTAATTTTTCCCCTTCTCTTCCCTAAAAAGCCCCATTTTTTTTCTCCCTTACAACACCTAGACTCCTGGTTGTCTCCATCTGGAGGTCTTTTAGGCATGACCAACTGGGACAAGACCCTAGAGGGGACCCAAGGCATGTTGGAGGGATTATATATCCCCTGGAAATACCTCCCCCAGGAAGACTTGGATGGATGGATGGATGGATGGATGGATGGATGGATGGATGGATGGATGGATGGATGGATGGATGGATGGATGGATGGATGGATGGACAGTCACACTGTCACTACTGCCTTATTTTAGCAGGGGTCACATACTGTATTTTTCTCTTTTGATGATGAATTTTATTGTCCTATCATCGTTCCTCTTTGTGTTTTATTTTTTTTGTGTGTACAGCTGTGACACCTTGTCACATGTCATCTAATAATTAATTACACATCTGCAAGGGGATTTTTCCTTTTCCAATCAGTCCACTTTCCACTTTCCTCTTAACAATCGGCATAGGCTCCTTTTCCATTGGCAAAAAAAGACAGGTCTAATCCCTCGCTGGTAAGCTACGTGGCCTCTGTCCTAACCACTGCGTATCTGAAGATGCCATCATGCTGAGTTCGGTGCAACAGAAATTTGTTAACAGTGGAGAGCGAGTTTGTTTTGGTACGTTATATGAGACGCGACTGGCGTGATTTCATGACATAGGCACGTACCTCCCAATGTCATCACGAAAATCTGCAGTTCAACTCAGGTCTGGCGTTCCCACTGCAAGCCGATCAGAGTCGAGCCGTTTGAAGGCGATTTTAACCCATGTTGCTTCTTGAGTCGTTGTCGACGTGGGTCTGTGAGCCTCGCCCGCTGCCACTAAAAGTCAGATGTTCATGGATTGGCCAATGGGAAAAGGGATAAGGTTGCAACTTTAAGCTTTTAGTTCCTCAGTTTTTGTTAAAACAAGCAAAAGACATGTATACTTTTTTTCTTGCTTTAAAGCATGCTTGCAAATACACTTGCTCTATTTTGCACTCATTAAAATGACACAAAACTTTATTCTTAACGTCTCACTGTTACACACACACCTCTGTGTCAGGGTATTGTTCTGTAATTGTGGTGTGTACATGATATTTTGCAGTTAGCATCAGATAATTAAGAAAAAAAATGGTTATCTACATCTTGTTTTCATTAGGACTTTCTGCCTTCCCTCATTCTATAATTCAAGATTCCACCCCAGTGATTGATGTACTGTATCTACCCACCATTACTTTTATGTGATATTCAGGTACGCTAAAATATGTCTGAAGACAAAATTTTATATAATTGGCACTGCTAGTGCACTTTTTAGCATAGTAACAACTTTGAGGCTACTGTAAAGCAGCTGAGTTGGGAAATTTTAGGCCACTGAGCTAACTTGAATATAAAGCTTGTGTCAAGTCCACAGTGATTCATTTTTACTGCATGACTTCATAGAAATAACAGTAGTGCAGGGAGACAGCAGGAAACAAAAGCTAAAAGACTTCCGAAGTATTGCATGACTGAGAAGATAATCAGCGGGGGTATTGTCTGTACATTCTTCTTTCACTTTGGTCATGTTTTCCCTCTGTTTGGTCATGTTTATCTGTAAAATATTGCAATATTTATCAGGTGTTGTCAGTTCCCAGAAGAAAATGACATTTATGTCTTGAAATAAGCATCACCATAAAACTAATTCTGTTCATTGTTTAGTCTCCAACTGTGGTTTTATTGTAAACATATGGAATTTCAGTGACTGATATACAAGTATTGTCTTTGCATTGTGGTTTAAAGTTTGGAGATGAAAATGGAACAGTTAGGGAGAAAGAGGCGGAATGGTTTGCAGTAAATATAATCATGATTTCAACTGTCTTCGAGTTCGTAGTAAGTGGCACAAGAGGGAATGAGAAGTGAAATGAATCTGAGTGCTTTGGAGCAACACAGGCCCAGCTTTGTACTTGATACCATGGAGGAGAATGAAGAGGTTATAGTGGATGTGACTTGGGAGAAATGTGGGAAGGCAAAAGGATATGAAAGGCATGTGTGGTAAATTGACTGTGAAGGTGATTGAACGAGGTGAGGAGGTGCATAGTGGGTGATATACCCAACAGTGGATGTACTGATTGGATAATTGGATGACTGGACTTCAACAACATTGCTCCTGTGGTGTGAAAAAAAAGGAAATTGAGAGCTGAGTGTAAGAAAAGAAGCCCCATGAGGTCAGAAGAACAGAATAGTATGAGTTTCTTTCCCCCACAGAAATTTCATTTTGAACTTTATTTATGAGACTTCTGTATGTTTTCAAACAGGTTCCCACCCATGTTTCTGCCCCCCTACTGAGGTATTTTTTCCTTCTTTTCTTCTTATTTGTCTTGTTTATTTTTGTGGACTTTTCTCTTATACTTTTACAGCTGACTGAAGTTCACTCCAATAAGTTTGTGATTTAAAACTTTGAAATCAAAACTTGAATGCATAACATACTGTACTGCATGATTTGCACAGATGGAGTTGGTCTTCGTTAAATTTTTTGTTTGTTTGTTTGTTTTATAGGATGTTAAAATGTTTGAGTAATTGACCCCAACTTCACCAAATAGTTCTGGTGGATAACTCTAACAGGTATCACTACACCAGACTAGTGTTGATAGTCAAAATAAATCAGGAGGAGACAGCTGACAAAAAAAATGGGCCTTTTTCACAAATAGCTCTTACAAAGAATTCAAGTCTTCACAAACTCTACAAACATTGTGCCATGCATGGAAATCTTTGCATTTGAATTTTTTTCTTCGATAAAAACATTTTTTTTTTAATATTTGAAATGTTTGTTTGTTTTTTACCTTGATTTCACCAATAAATAAATAAAGTTCCTTGCTATAAACTCTATTTTCTGGGGGAAAACTGGCCGAGAGGCACAAAGAGCAAAACAGAAATCTTTCAAGACATCGTAAATCATTAAAATTAGTTCAAGAAAAGCAGTCACTCTCCTCTGTTTAACAGTTTGTAAGCAGAGTTTTTAATTGAATAAAAACAAACAAATGAATAAATAAAATGCAGAAGCTGTACTGACAATGCATGATGTTGCAGCTCAGCTTCACTTTACACACAGTACACGTTGGCAAGCAAATATAAGCATGTACCAGCTGAACGTGCACTGTGGCTGATTCAGCAAATGCAAGACCATTTTACTGGAGGAAGAGAAAAAAGAAAGAGAGAAAGGGACAAAGCAAGAGATAAGACAAGAGTCAAGATAAAATTGCTATTTACTGGCTGAGACCTCACAGTACAGGTAAGATGTAAGATAGATGCCAAATTGTCTGTCTGTCAGGAGTGCGTACTATAGTGCATCTTTAAAGCACATTCACCAGATCCATTCCCTCAACTGCAAACATTACTCCATAAATGTCAAAGTCTTGTCTGTCATAGAACCACTGACTAAATGCAGTCTTCTGCTTCCTATGAGGAGCACACCACATGGGCATGCACCTCCAATAAGCAGCAGCTGGTGGTGCATTTACAACAGTGGGGAATTTTATTATGATTAGCTTTATTAGAAACCAAGGTTATGCCCTGACCCCCCAGTTAATAACACTACTGACAACCTCCAGACTCAGGAGATGTTACGCTGTCTGGCCAAAGGAAAAAAAAAAAGAAAAGGTCCCTACCTGGATCTAACTTGGCAAACAGGCACTACATGCCTTCTACTGGATAATTACTGCATGGGGGACCCGCCTTTTTTGCATCTGGAAGGAGAGCTCTTTTTAAATTTTGGCATAATGCAAATGACCACACAGTGCTTCTACATTATCGTTAGGGATGTATATCATTATGATTTTATCGATACCGATACCAATATCGATACTCCTTATCGATACCGGTATTTATCGATTCTCTTATTGATGCTATAACATAATTTAAGTAAATAATAAAGACATTACAAGATGTTAAAAGATCCAGTGGTGGAGAAGATTTGTTCAGATGATGTTGAGGAAGCCTAGACATAAAGGTGGGTGAAGGACCGCTGGGAGAATAAGGGAATTGTGTCTGTCTTATTCCATCACTGTGATTATTTGACTGTGTAATGATAACTCAATGATTAGGTAGATGTACAAAAAGTATCAATAAGAGATCGTTTATCCAGATTCTAACGGTACCCTGTATCGTTAAGATTAGGAACCGGTACCAAACGATACCGGTACTCGGATACATCCCTAATTATCGTTGAGTGTGAAAAATGAAACTTTGTTCTATCTTGTAGGGAGCTATTTGAGTCATTTTTTACACACAAAATCACAATTTTTCAAGACATAAAAAGATTACAAATTTTAACAACAGTAGAAGGGTTTTTCATCACAATAAATACTGTTGTTCACTGTTCAAAAAACACAATTTAGGGTGCACTGCCCCATTTATCACGAGAGAAAGCATTTTCACATGAACAGTTTGAAGGGAACTCAAGGGATTGGGATTGAACAGCTGTATAGCCTGAAGAAAACCACTAATCAGTGAGGCAAACTGTAGAAAAAGACCTCAGTTTGTTAGGAAGAATAAAGACTGAACTGTGGAGCAAAAAAAAAGAAGGTCATGTGGTCTGACGCATCTAGATTTACCCTGTTGATAGGCGCACCAAGGTAAGTGACTATTTTAGGCATTTCCTTGTCTCCACTTCACCTCTGTGTGTTACTGCACACAACAGTCTCATTGACCTTTTATAGGCATTTTCAGTTATTTACAAAGGACAGCTGACACCCCCATTGGACCCACAAAGGAGATTGGCATTGATCAATACACACTTTGGTAAGCTGGATGTAGTTTTCTATTGGTATTCAAGGTAGAATCATAGACTGTACAGACGAACCTTCCATTCATGTGACCCGTTCGTTCCTCAGGAGTTTAAGTGAAGCTAGTTGGGTAATTCCTACCATTGCCATCTTGTGGCAGCATTGAGTGCTTTATTCTTATTTCTATTTAGCCTTTATTTAACCAGATGGGTTCCACTGAGACGGAATGATTTCTTTTCCAAGGGAAGCCCGACCAAGACTGCAGCTTAAAACACTGAGTTCCAAGAGTTACAATAAAACAGAGTTGACACGATAAAACACTGATCATACAACAATAAACTATACGAAATGGAATGTAGTGTGTCACCACTCCTGGAAAATACAAAAATGGGCAAAGAGAGGGGAACTGTGAGTGTGGCAGTGAGTGACTGACAGCCAATGAACTCTGAGCAAAGAGCTAACAGTGCTAACCCAAAACTCAGGGTGCATTCACAAAGCTTCTTTTCGAATCAGAGTCCGTTTGCTCTGAAAGTCTGCTTCGTTTGGGGGGGCTGTGAATGCACAAACGGACTCTGATCCAGAACAAACAAGTGGACTCGGTCCGCATACAAACACGGGTCTTGGTTTGCTTCAAGTGGACCAAATACAGGAATAGGACTACAAATTGCATTGGCATTGTGGGTAAAACGTTGGGCATTGTGGGTAAATGCTACAACAACAAACACGTGTGGGACTGCAGTACTTCTGAAAATGGCTCGTGGTCATTTGGAGCCAGTCCCATAGTGGATGAGGGGTGAACTGCAATTATTCCTATTTCCAGATGGACCTCACTTTTCTCCTCCGCAGTTTGCCGCTTGGGTAAAACTCAAAAAAAAAAAAAAAGAGTGGAAAACTTAAGCCAAAAACCTGTCTTTAAATCAGAATGGTTATTCTATTACCCATTCACCATTTAAAGGCAGGACTTTTTTTTTCTTTTTTTTAAGGACTTTCTGGGTTATTGTTTGTCTTTGTTCATTTTTCTATCAAGCATTTTTTTCACCTATAGCATCCACCAAAGTACCTAGTAGGTATCTCAAAAACACCTCAGGCTTTGACAATTCAATTCAATTCAATGGTCTACAACTCGTCCAAGATCAGACATACCACAGATAAACACAAAACAGAACTGGGCAGACTGAGCCAGCTTGATGCCGGCGCCCCTGTTCAACAGCTGCTATAAGAAAGGGTGACATCGGGAGAGGGGGGAATGGGGGCAAAAGAAGTGCTCAATTTTGCCCCCTACAAGGTACATGATGAAGGTTTTAGAAAAATGCATTCATTGCATGCTATTATCATCACACTGCTGGTGTCAGCACCAAACCAAACAGTTAATGAAGAAAAAACTGAGGAAGAAATAAAACAATGATCCAAGGAGGGGTTGGTGTGGAAAATGAGAATGGGCTGGGCTATGACCATACATAGTTATTACAAGAAACTCACAGTGTTTTGAGTAGACTGTAATTAACTATAGAACAATTAAATATTATCTATCAGACTGAAAAATCTTTTATGGTTGATGACATCAAAGACCATAACAAAGTGGGGCCCCATAAACTAAATGTCAATTTTAAGACCAGGCTAATTATTAAATTAAAAAGCAAAGTTTCCCAAAGTAATACTTTTGTCTCAGCAGGAGTTGTTTCTGTTGCCACATCAATTATTTTCAGTGCTCACACTGTTAAAGCTGCACAACAGGGTCCCAATGAACACTTTAATTCTGAAAAGATGCTTCCTCACCTCAACAATAGGGCCATTTTCTCTGTGACTACCCTAAACCTGTCATTGCTTCAGCCATACTGTCGAGGATTAAAAGTGCAGCTCACAAAGGGACTAGATATGGAACTCAACTTTGCAACTGGAGACGGGCATGAGTTCTCTCAGTGTGTGTCAACATCCATGGAATACTTTTAACTACATACACATGTACTGTATACAAGAATGAGTTTAATTTTCAGCGTGATTATCTTTGGGAAAGTGTGTGTCCTTTTGAGTGACTCAGCATGTAAGTATGTCTGTTTGTGCTGTTATTGCCCAGCTGAAGAACCAGCCAGGACTAAGCAGATCTATCAGGGCTGAGCTGATTCAGCACTTCATGGCACAGAGAGAATTAAGGACTGGACACATTCACATGTGCACGCACACACACTCACATAACACACAACATTCGCGCATATTTTCTCTAGCCAACTTACCCTGAAGCGTGCACACTTGCATGGACACTCTTTGACACACATCATAGTAAAACCTGCACGCAATATTCTCGAGCAAGCAAAAGCTACACACACACACACCCCCTTCTGGCACATACGCCTAATGGAAACGGGATTAGATGTCGCACTAGTTATTACAGGAAAGTGGTGTGTAGTGCTTAACTTGCACAGGTCACACTGTCCTCTATAACATGATGTGTGTGAGTATGTGTGTGTGGAAGACAGGAGGAGACAGAAACATGTGTTTGAGCATGTATGTGTCCCTGCAGTCTGTGGGCTGCACATTATGTTCTTGTGCAAGTCCAAGTCGCTCTGACAGTAAGTCTGTGTCAATACATGCATGAAGAGATTCACTTCCTGCACATGCACAAGCTTGTTTTCCATGGATACCCATGAGCTAAATATGACACAATCATTTTCGTTCATATCCTGCATTTGCACTTTAAACAAAATTGATGCAGACTTTCATTCGTTCATTCATTCATTATTCATTCATTCATTCATTCATTCATTCATTCATTCATTCATTCATTTTGCACTGTTTATCAAAGGTCAGACAGTAGCCCAGGCAGGGAAGCCAGGACATTCCACTCCCCAGCACTTCTTCCAGCTCATCAAGGGGGATCCTGAAGTGTTCCCAAGCCAGCCAAGATACAGACTTCCTTCACTGCATCCTGGATCTCCCCTGAGAGCCTCCTCCCGATGGGATGTACCCGGAACACTACACCAGGGAGGCGTCCTTGAAGCATCTTTACCAGCCACTTCATCTGGCTCCACTGGATGCTGCAGAACTTCAACAAGAGAGTCCAGTTTTGCAAAAGTTGCTTACTCAAGGTAGATGCTGCCTTTTTCATAAGACTCAAAGTGATTAAGAGGAGATGCAAACACCTGAACCGGAGTCAGATCTGATCCAAGGAGCATGTTATTCACATGAATGATTATATGAGCAATCAGCTAATACCTCTAAATAGTACACATGGTGAATACGAGATAGATGACAGACCACTTAAAAAGAATTCATGAAGCTTTGTTTCTTTTTTATTTCCTTCTACTGTGTATGACCAAGTGGGGTCAAATCAGGTGAGGAATCAGGGTTTTTATGGCAAAAACTTCAAAATGTACAAATTCTGAGGTAGCATCTGGTGTAGGTGTGTTTTTTGGTTGGACTGCTGACTGTGGGATTAGACAAACTAAACTAAAAAAAAAAGAAAAGAATGATGAGCAGACTGTAAAGATAGCCAAGCAATTCTTCATTACTGAAAGGTCTCAACAGGACGTACAGTATATCCCCTGTACTCACTGGTCCAAGACTGAGTAAAGACAATGGTATATTTGAATAAATATCTAATATATATATTAATCTTCTACTGACACTCATACCTTGTGTATGCTGCTGCATGTCTGCAAGAGGGATCTTTCTTCATTTCTATTTAATTCCACTGCAACAGCAATAATTTCTGAGCTACACACACACACACAGGAGGAGCCTAATTCTGATGTTAGAAACTGATCAAACTGTGTGGTTCTTGACAGCACTGCAAACATGCCTACCTCATTAGAAGAAGTCACCTCAGTGTGTGTGTGTGTCTGTTTGCGTGCACATGCACACGCCTATGTTTGACAGCCTAGCTGCCTGGATGTATATTTGTGTTTGTTTTTAAAGTGTCAAAATCCTACAGTATGCATGTACAAAGAACGAATGTGTGTCTTCACCTGATCACTAAAGTGTGTATGTGAGCCGAGCCGCTCAGTCAGCAGGATGGTAGGTGTGGGGAGTTTGTGTTTGTGTGTGTTTGTGTGCATGCATTTAGTCCCACAGGGTATAATGTGATGAAGCCCGTGGTGTGATGTGTGATGTAAACAGGGATCATTAGCATAGTGACAACCACTAGCATTCACACTGTGTCTACGCCACCTGGGAGCTGAAAAACACACACACATACACACACTCGCAAGGAAATTATGCAGAAAAATGTGCACCTGGAAAATAATCTACAGGCACCTCATGTACAATATAAGTAAACAAAAACAGACATACACACGTGTGCACATTTTACATCACACATTACATACATTCAATCTCATCTCTTCCTGGAGCATCCCCCTTGTATCTTTATGGAAATTGACTGCAGACTGGGATTGGCTTTTTATGTCTGATTTATGTTGCCATTGAGTGTGTTTATGTGTGCGTGTGAGTGTGTGTTTGTGAAAATTGAACCCAGACAGGGATCTGGGTTTTATGCCTGTTTTATTGGACAGCCTCTATTGCTGTCAGGACCGGGTAAAGAGAAGAGAAGAGACCTGAAGGAATGGAGGAAAGGAGAGGAGAGGGATGGAATAGCCAAGGAAGCAGGACAAAGAGGATAAGAGGTGAATCAAATAGGAGACATTAAATTGGACTAGAGAGACGGAGAAAGGAGATTGGTGAGGAGGAACAGAGGAGTGGAGGAGGTAAATAAGCCATAGAGGAGAGGAAGGAAAAGGAACGGAGAAGGAGTCAAGGGATTTAGGAGATAAATGGAGGAATCAATGGAAAACAACGGGGGGAAAGACGGTAAAGTTTGCACTATAGCACAGAGAGGAAAAATAAAGGAAACGTGGAGGTTACGGTGAAGAAAATACGAATGTGAAAGCAGGCGATGAATAGAAGAGAAGAAAGACAGGGAGAGAATGAAAATGCAAGACAGGAGGGAAGACTGAAAGGAGTGGAGAAGATAAAAGAGGTGTTTGGCCGATCAATCCTTGCCTGCTCAGGAGCGGCCCATTTCTCACCCCCTTGTTTAGCAACCTGTGGCGCTACACAGTGGAAGGCGAAACACTGCGGTACTGAATGACCCCTCCACCAGCCACCCAGCACCTCAGGAAAACTGAGTGTGTGTTTGTGCGTGTGTGGAGGAGGGTGACACAAAAAGCACGAGAGTGATTTCCCCTTTTGTGTTTATTGATATTCTGCTACTCCAAATACAGACCGATCCATCTCTGCTGTCACACTCAAACACACACTTAAAGGCATGCTTGCAGGCATGCTTCACACAAGCACACACATCATGGATGACTCTAGAAGAGTGACGAAGAGAGGAGGATGAGGGGAACTTCAGGAAGCAGAGAGCGAGGCAGGGAGGTAAAGAGGACTGCAAAGGTGAAGAGGAAGATTGAAGATAAATAGCATCAAGAGAGAGGAAAGAGAGAAAAGAAAGTGGAAGCAGGACTAGTGGAAACTGAAAGAGAAAAGTATTTTAGCTGAAGGCGAAGAGGATGTGAAGAGTGGAAGCACAACCTTGAAAGCTAGTTGCACATCTGTGTGGTGTCCTTAAAAGACGGGAAACAGTACATTTTCTTTTTTTTTCTTCTTTTTCTTTTATTTAATGTGATTTTAATGATTGCTTTACGAGCTTCTCACACTCTTCCTCTTCATTCTCCCGTCCCAAAGTCCTTCTCCCTCCTGTCTCTTTTTGCATAATTTCCTATTTCCCTTTCTCACATGAAGAAACACAACATCTGTATTGATCAGTTTATATTTATCTATGTGCATCATTTTTTGAACATATTCAGTCTGAATTAAAGACTCAAATAAGGGCGATATCTGTAGAACCAGTGCCCCCAGTTACAGTACTGGTAGCATGATGTACTGAAAGAAACAATGACAACAGATATCCAATCAATACAAGTTTTATGGTCGTCTGGTTTAGTTTGTAAATGTCTCAAAGTTTGTTTGTTTGTTGAAAAATTTTTTATAATAACATGATTAAATTTAGGAGAATAAACCTTTCCAAATGTCTTTATTGTGTTATGCTGTTGAGAAGATGGAAAGGGGACAAAAAAAGCGAGTAGAACAGAAGAAGAAACTAGAAAAAATATATAAATAGCTAAAGGACAAAGAGGATGTGTTAGAGATGAGTAAAAAAATGATGCTGGTAAAGAGAAAATGCAGAAGTAAAGGGTCAGAGATGAATGACAAGGACAAAAAAACCCACTATAGACCAAAGCATCCTTTGACTCGTGTCAGTTAAACCCTCATGTTGCTCATGTTTGAGTTGTCTTTTAAAAGGAGAGTACATAGAACACAATAACCTCCTAACAAGCAACCTCTACTCTGAATGACACTGATTTAAATCATTCTTGGTATAATGTGATGTTTTTAACACCATGCCAAACAACAATCCGCCTTTCCCCCAATACAAATATGTAGGGCTTTGTTGGTTTAAAAAAATATTGGGATATTTGATTCTGCTTTTAACCCATCTCTAGATTAACCAGAGAGCAGTGGGCAGCCAATTACAGTGCCCTGGGTGCAATTTAGTGGGGGCTAAGGACCTTGCTCGAAGGCCCATAGTGATTCACCTTAGTGCTGTTATTTATTCTGGCAGTTGTCAAACTAATACTTCTTAACTATCATCCTCAGCAACATTCCCTTTTATTGACCCTGACACACCAAGGAAGGAAAAGGAGCACATATACATTTAACTCATGGTGCAGGATGGAACAAGGAGAGTCACAAAGCATGATGGCAAATATTCAAGCGGAGTCTGTCTGAGTCTTAGTTACACTTTGGACAATTTTCATTAACACTTAGGTCGTGTTCACACCAGAAGGTCTGCTTCCTGATTCAAACCAAAGCGATAATTGATACAATGTTGCAGTTTCTCAGTTGGTCCGATTCACGTTCACAAAGGCTAAACTAAATGGTCCAAAAATGGTCACGTGACAGCAAATGCTGTTCGGTGATTGCTCATCCAGTTCAGGCGGGTAGACAACAAATCCCTCACAATTTTTTTTTATTGATTTTTTCTTTACCATACATCATGGAACATTGTCTGCTCATTTTCATGTTGGTGCTGATCTGGCATGCATATTAGCAGACTATAACGGACCGCGCAAATGAACGGCTGGTAGGACTGCGCCAATTTAATAATCTGTTAATCCACGCATGTCGCAGAAGACGCTCTGCAATCCGACGGTCATACTGCAGAAGACGACAGGCAATAATGAGAGCCTACCACGATGTATTTTCTTTTGCCATTCAAGCGCGACCAGTGAGGTAAGTTGATAATCGCAAAGTTGGCTCATCATAAAAGCAGCTCTTGTTTACTGAACCCATGCTTCTCATTGAATGAATGAATGAATGAATGAATGAATGAATGAATAGGCATATTATTAATAACAGTAAATAAATGACAGCACGCATAAACAGCATGCTTCCTGTAATTGGTGCGGATGGGGTTCACACGGGAAGTAAACCGCTCCAGAGTTCACATGATAGCGGTCTGAGACCACCCCTCCCTGGCGGACCCGAGAGCGGTTGACTGGTCCGCACCAGAGTTCGAAGCCAGCGTTCACATCAACCAAACGAACCGCACTAAGGAGGTAAACGCTCCAGGATTCGTTTTAACTGGACTAAACAAGGCTGGTGTGAACACGACCTTAGAGATCTCCAACTCTACTCCTCTATACAGTAGCTATACTGAAAAGAGAAAACGTATCTTAACTCCGGAAATCATTACCAGCACTGCTGGTCATCAGGGGATTTTTACTCTGAAAGAGTTTGTATGATTTAACAATTCAGATTTGGGGATTTGTTATGACAGTAATTTTCTCTTTGCTCCATTTGCCAAGTTTTTTTTATATAATTAAAAAATGTGCATATATGAATAAAATAAAATAAATATAAATATAAATATAAATATAAATATAAATATAAATATAAATATAAATAATAGATAAATATCAAATATAAATAAATAAATATCAAATATAAATAAATAAATATCAAATATATGAAAAAATTTAGTAAACAAACTATGTCTAAAGAGATAAAGCAGAGTTCATGCAAAACACACACCCACTTCCATGTTTTCTACTCATCAAATTCTCAGTTGCTTTTCTAAAAATACATATACACCATTTTAAATTCCTCAAAAATGAATCAGTTCTTCAGAGGACTTCATTCAAACTGTTTTTGTGTGCCAGAAAAAACACAGACAGACTTTAAGGGTGCTTTCACACCTACACGGTTTGGTCCGGTTTGGTCCAGTATGTTTGGGCAGGAGTGAAAGTGAACCAGTTTGTTTTGGTCCAGACTAAAGAACCGTACCGAGACCAACCTCTGAAGGTGGTCTCGGTACGGTTCCATGTGGACTCCAGTATGGTTCGCTGATTGTGAGAACGCTGTGCGGCCTTGATTCGGCCCATTTACAGCAGTTCCGTTCATTCTACATGATAAATGATGAAAGATGTTTTCAAAATACAAGATGGATCAGGTTAGGAGCTTAGCCCGTTGGTCTTGCAACTTTGCTTGCAACACATCTTCCCCGTGGGGAGAGAAAAAAAAACTTGCAGTGCTCTCATGCTGTATGCGAGTTTCATGCTGTAACAACAGCAGTATGTGCACTTGCCACATAAGTAATGATAATAATATATCGCCACAATTACGAACAGAAGGACACAACAAACATATATAGCCGGGATTCTTCTTCTTCACCCGCTTCGCCATCAGCTTCAACACAAAACACATTGTTTCCTGAACAGCGCTGCCACGTGCTGTAGCGGTTGTTTCATTTTCAGAAATACTGGTGTGGATGTGAACCGGACTAGTTGAGAATTGCAACATTCTTAAAACTTTGGGGCCGAACCGAACCACTGGAAGTTTTTACCTTTGTAACCAGAACATCATTTTACTATTGGTGTGTCTAACACTAGGGAGCATAAATCAGTTTGTGATAAAATAAAAATACTGTGTCCAAGACTTTCAGATTACTCTTTTTTAAAAATAAACAACTGTGATATGAAATTTTGTCGAACCTCCTTCTATCTTCCTTGAAGCTCCCAGTAATTTCCACTCATTGGAATGAATGAAAACTACTGTTTAAAGACCAATTAATGTGTTGCAAAGTATTTCAGCTCAAAACCGATCAGCGTATAAATGTAATACATCTCTGCACTACCCCGCTCATGCTCCTACCCCTTGGTAATGAGTTCTTGCTATCATAAGTCACCAGCAGATGTTCCCCAAGGCTGGTCAGAAGATTCCACTTGATATGATGCTTTAAATTGGCTGTTGATGCAGCTGACCTGGAGCAAGCATTTGGCATAATAATATGTGAATTTTCACTCAGAGTATGCACAGATTCACCCACAAGACTCAAACTTCAAATGTTCATAAGCAGCTTGTAGCTGCAATCTCTGAAAATGCTGCAGCAAAGAGTTTGCATCATATTATACAGCTGAATGCACACATTTTCAGTTCACTTTTTAACACCAATCAACAGCTGTGTTCAGTTGCTACTTAATCCAAACTGCTAATCAACCAATCACATAGCAGCAGCTTAATTCATTACGGCATGTATACATGGTCAGGATGACTTGTTGAAGTTCAAAGTATGAGAATGAAGAAAGGGGATTTTTGTTGAACCATGAATCATATGGGCTACAGCAGCTGAGGACTGAACCAGAAAACTGAAACAGCAAATCACACAGGCTTACAAAAACAACAGATGTTTGGAAAAGCATTACCTGGTCTAATGAGTCTTTTAGGTGGTAGGGTCAGAATATGAAATAAACGGCATGAAAAAAAATGGATCCACGGTGTAACAGTGTGGGGGATATTTTCTAATGGGCACATTTTGACCCCTTTGGCAAATGTTTAAATGTCACAGCTTTTCTGAAACCTTCTGACCAGGTCCATCTCTCTATGACCACAATGTAGCATCTTATGATGGCTACATCCAGCAGGATTATGCACCGCAAAGCTCACGTCACCTCCAACTGCTTTCTTAAACATGACTGTACTTCAATGGCCTCCACAGCCACCAGATCTCAGTCCTCAGCATCTTTGGGATATGGTGGAACGGGAGACTCTCATCATAAATGTGCAGCCAATAAATATGCAGAAACTGTGTGATGCTTCCAAGTCAATACGAAGGAATGTTTCCAACACCTCGTTGGATCTACGATACTAAGAATGAAAGGCAGGGTAGGGGATCCTGGACAAACCGTTTGAGCAAGCTACATTTTAAAGAGGTTTCATGTCATTACTAGGCACATAAGTCCCTCTCATGACACAACCAAATAACTAAGTTACCTTTAGTAGTTTTGAAAACAGAGTATACATAAAAAACAACCAAAAGAAATGTGACATCACTCCATGTCTGTATGTGACGCCTTAAAAATTCACTGCTGTCCCTTTTAAGATGCCTCCTGCTGTTTCTAACACGCCCACTCCACTCATCACAACACTTTCATGCTCTGGTGGGAAGGAGCTCAGCAAGAGAGGGGGAGGAGCTTTGTGGGATTGGCGGTGGTTTGTGGTAGCAGCTGTTCTGGCGGCCATGTTAGTTTCCACAGGAGATTCAGGGATTTCTCCAATATGCGTGAATGAGTCAAAGTCACCCCGGGGGATGTTTTATGGAGAAGGAATACCATGATAACATAAGAAAAAGCCCAAAAAAGTCAATTTTGTGTGTTAACCCCCCCCCCCCTTTAAAAAAAATACCCCTGCCCGAAGCCACGCCTCCTGCGCACAAGAACGTGCACCCTGATTGTTCACAAGCGGGTAGCCGAAGACAATCGAAGACAGTCAAGTGGCTAGCTTGCTAGCTAGCTAGTAAACACCTGTTTTGCCGTGTTGTACTTTGCTCACCTCCAACTCCTTCTGCGGCGTAAAACGTCCACACTGCAAATGTCAACACCTCCTCGACTTGATCCACATCTGTTTTTTTCTTTTCAGTAGATTTTAAGAATGGGCCGGTCTTAATGATTGGACGGAGTAATTATTCTGTCACGCATGGACAGACACATATGTTGACATGATGACTGAAATAAATGGGACACAGTTCATTTAGCTCTGACAGTAATCAGCCATGAGCTTTTCTCTCAGGGCTTTCCTCTCTTGATATGTGCCAAGTGTGATCACAATTTCTATGCAATGTACATAAGTATATGTGTAACGAGGTATTCACCTACTTTCTATATATCTATTATTCATTTTCCATGTTTATTCAGTACCATTACTTCCTTTCCTGTCAGCATGAGCCTCCTTTGTCTCACCTGAGCGCCTCACATTTCTTTCTGGCTCCCATCTGCTCTAAAATGAAATCATTCTCTTACTGAATGATCGCCGCTTCTCTTCAGACACTGTTGAGTCATCTGTGAACATTTCTTGTCTTTCCTCATATTACATCTTCTCCCACCTCATGCTCCCCCGCCCCCCTTCAATCTCGCTATGCCACTCGGTGACATTGTCCCGACTTCGCACTTTCTCTTTCTTTTTTTTTCCCCACTCTTGCTGCTAATTCAATTAACAAGATGCCATCTCCCCAATTAAGCTTTCCAATTACAACTCTCGCTCTCGGTCCGAATGAGAGTTGGTCCTCGTTTGTTGAAGGTTTCTCTTTGTGCTGGATGTTGAATTAAAATGAACTTGGAGCTTGTATGATAAGACCTGCTCATCATCATAAAAGAGAGAGAGAGAGAGAGAAAATCATATTTTTAAAACGTTACTCCAGCTCATTAGTGCATCTAGAGCTGAAATAGTCGCTTTCGTTCCACTTCACTCTGAACTCATCCTACTACACCATCCTGTGTATTAACCTGTGGAAAAAATAATAATTACACAGATAAGTCAAAGTCATATCAGGAAAGTTGTGGCGAAATAAAAAAAGTAAGAAATTCTTGTCTGAGTTTTTATTCTTAAAAATTCTCCGATGGTTACATGTCACCTCCTGTGAGGTCTTATATTCCCTCACTTATGAGTTCTTTTGCTCTCCTCAAAACCACAAATGGCCACAGAAAGGGAAAAAGGGGAAGATGTAAAGGTGTAAAAGTGTGCATTTATGATCCTAACCAGGTTGTCTTCATACATACTTTTCAAATGTCAAAGTAAGAAAGTGACTGAAAGTGTGACATTTATTTTCTATTATTCTGTTATGTGATGAAACATATCCTGCCTTCCAATATAATCAAAACTATTATTCTTTCACTTTATTATTAAACAGTGTTTCCCACTGTTTTTAAAATGATCAACTTCAAACAGAAGCTATTTTCTTTAATGGGCATTACAGTATTTTTAATGTATTTTTCTAGCAAGTACAGATCACTTAACGTCATCTGTAACTTACAACCTCATATCAATCATGATTTAATGATCCACAACTCTGCAAAAGAAAAAGTTTACTGCAATACTAGTTTGTAGTACTTTTTCTTTCTCATTCAGTCTTCTGTTGAAAATCAAACTTCTTCCTTTTGGATGAACCTAATTCACTTGCTGAAGCAACTCACTTAAGTTGTTTCTTTTCTCAGTGTGATGTACCCTGATTCATCAGTGATGAATCAGGTACATCACATCGGGGTTAAAACACTTAATTTTGTAAATGTGCTCCAGCACAGCTGCTTTCAAAATTAATTTTCAAATTTCTTCAATGAAAATACAAAAATTATCATGATAATAATAGGGATGGATGATATGTTATTGTGTGTGATATGATAAAATTGATAAATTCAATTTCCCAGGTTGTATTTACAGTTATTTATGTAGTTATTTTTACTCTTTGCACTGTTTGAATAAATGTCAAATTTGTTCTCATATTTCGGACTCATTTGGTGTCACTACAGTTTTGCAATACAGGTGTACTACTTGAACTTAATTTATGTAGTTTAGCGGCTTCTAGTATCATTTTAGGGCTCTCTAGACAGAATGTAACGATAGCTTTATAATATAAACAAGTAGACTGATATTTTCATTGTCAATTACCATGAAAAAAACCAGAAATTATTGTGATACATTTTTTAGTCCATGTCGCCCATCCCTGATTATAATTATTTGCATCTATGAGTAAAGGTCCTGGGGTTCAAACAAGGGCAAAAAGAATGCACAACAAAGATTTATTATTGTACAGTATAATAATACAAGATTATTAATATTAGAGAGTAAATGACTCATACATGATACTGCTTTTAACTGCAACATTCAGACAGAACATTTATTTCCACTAAAGGGTTAAAAGGGAATTATTTTAGTTTATAACTAAAAAAGCAACTGTCTACGGCAAAAACTGCAGTTAAATATACAGCTATATCTGTAAAATCATCACAGCAAATACAACAACTGCTTTTATTATTCTCATTTTTTAAATTTTTTTTTTTTTCTTTTTTTTTTGGGGGTTAATGACAGGGGCTCCAGGACAGCATTTATTAGATTTTTATGTTAGTATCTAAAACAGCATATTAAAGACTTTGATATTTCAAAAGTGAGAAACAGTAGACTCAGTCCCTTTAAAGATGTACCCCAGACACAGGCACTGTGTTTATATCAGAGTTCATATTAATAATTTTAGATATCAGGGAATAAGCTCTTGTAAAAGTCAAATCAGCTGACAAACAAGGAGCCAGGGAGCTGTTATAGCTCTTCCAAATAGGCCGATAATTAACTAGGACTACATTTCATTACCAAAAATGCACCGTGGGACTGGGCACAGTTGCTGTTATTTTGGACGAGGCAGGCCGTCGTCTACCTTTCAACCTTGATTAAGTTTGGTGTTTGTCAGTGTAACTCTGCAGAAGCAGCAGCAGGTGCAGAGAGCTGATTAGAATCTGGCAGTCACATGATGATGACTCATCGAAACACGTGCGAGACGGGGAGGAAAAGGAAGCGGAGGGCAGGACCAAATCATCAGCTTTCCTATCTGTCCCAATCTCTCTCTTGACTTTGTCAAAAGGCTTTCAGATTAAGGAAAAACAGGGCTAATTAAAGCGTTTTTGTGTAGGTCTGAATTTAATTGAGTGGGCTGATTAAATAGCTTTTCAGAAGTTTGCAAGGCCATCGATGTGCCAGTTAGAGCTACCAGCAGCACGAGCAACTGCATCTGCTCGGATGGAAAATGAGGCTGAGAAAACAAAGCCCAATTAAAAAAGTTAATTCATTTAAACTTGCAGAACCATAAAGACAAACCTGCAAGATGACTGATTTATCTGATGTGTACTTCAGCACATTTTCCCCAGCCTGTTTCTCACATATGAGCGGCTCTGTGTCCCCATTCTTGTCACAAAAGGATAAGAAATGTTGCATTTCTCAGCAATTTAATGTGTGCTCTAATTAAAATGCTAAGAATGAAAAAAAGCTTGGAGACATGTGAGATTACTTAACTGATGGTTGCTTGAATAGCGGCCGTTACTGAAGTCCACCCAGAAACATTTATCACATCTGTCCGACACCATTGCAGCAGAAAGTTCCCCCTTGACTTTTACACAGCAGTGTAAAATTGGAATACTCACTGAAAGATTAAACCAACAAATTACTTGTTGAATTGCCTGACCTCCAAAGTGTGAGCATATAATTCATCATAATGATTTACTTGTGAATGAAAGCAGAGTGTTGCAGCAGTTTAACAGGCATGCAGTGAGAAGATAAAAGGGTTTGTGAAACAAAGTTCAGACTTACAACCCAATTTTTAACCAGTCTGAAATTTAAACCCTGCAAAAAATTAAATGCTAACAAAACAAATAAGCTGTAACGATTGATTAATTCACTGTTCCAGCTGACAAAGCTATCCAGTCCAGCAGATTGCATTCAAAGAGTGTTCATACTGTTCTGTGAGAGGAAGCAGGTTTTTAAAGAGAATGTAATCCAAACGGCACATTATATCAGTAGAATGAGTTATATTAGTAAAACTGTCACTGTCTAATACAAAAGCCTGAACACTGAGTTACCATTTAATTCGCTTTTGATTGGAGCTCTGCCAGCAGAGTTTGTGAGTGATTTGGGGTGCATTCAAACAAGGCTAGTCCAGAGGATTTGGGGGGTGGGGTTGCAAACTTTTAGGGTGCATTCAGAAAGCATAGTCCGAGTCTCGGTCCGTTTGGGGACTCAGTTCAGCGGGGGGTGGGGGGTGGTCTTCTGGACCGAGATCGCGTTCACGTTGCACCATAGTCACTGCATTCAGTTTCACCATAGGCGAGACCAAGATGTACAACGAACAAGAAGGTTCTCACAACCTCTGTTTCCTCAATAAAACGACTTTATTTTTGTACAAGGTGCTGGGATATGCTTTCATCAGACCAAATGTCGATTAAAGCTTTTACTTCCTCGTTGCTCCACGTCTGACGACAAGACATCTTTATAAGTACTGCAGTCCTACACGCGTATTTGTTATCGTAGCGTTTACCCACGTTGCCCAATTTTTACCTACAATGCCAATGCGATTTGTAGTCGACTTCCTGTATTTGGTTCACTTGAATCAGACCGAGACCTGCGTTTGTAGGTGGACCGAGTCTGGTTGTTTGTTCCGGATCAGAGTCCGTTTGCGCATACACAACTCCCCTTTCTGAGCAAACGTACTCTGATTCGAATCAAAAAGGCTTTGTGAATGCGCCCTTAAACTGCTCTTGACTACCGTGGACCAAACCACCTGAACAGTGTCATACAGTTATAACAACTGCTCACGAGAGCGGATATTCCTCAAAACAGCCACTGACACCACGAAGAGAGAAAAAGAAAATCTGGCTCATTTGAGTGGCCAGGACCAAAAAGGTTCCTTCACTACAAGTACCGTACTTCAGGATTATTGATCGAGATTTTTTTTTTTGTTATTTTAATCAAATAGTCTACCGGTAACATACATATAGGCCACATACCGAAAGGTTTTTATTTATTTAACCTTTATTTATCCAGGAAAGTCACACTGAGATTAAAAACCTCTTTTTCAAGGGAGTCCTAGCCAAAATGATTTTTTTTTTCTGTAATACAGCTGGCTAAAAGAAAAAAAATCTTTATGCTGCCTTCTCTTAATGTTCCTTCTGTAAGTCTGCTTTTCAAAATTCCAACTGTAGGGTTTAGCTCATGTCCAACATAAGAAGGCAGAAATGCAGACATGTTGGTGGCTCCGGGTCTCCCCAGTAAAGCTGGAGTCCTTTGTGATTTTAGCGTTCTCTCCTTGAAAAAGCATCAAATCCAGATCCCTCACACAGCAGCAGTTTTAGCACCTTTTGCGGGCAGTGGATGATGAATATGTACAGTAGAGCACTATGAGAGACATCATAAACAAGAACGATCCGGTGCCCCCCCCCCCCCCCCCCCCCCCCCTCCGATTCTCTTCACGAGGCTCATTTGCTCATAAACACCCAATGATATTGTGCGTTCCAGTTGTCTCTCAGGTAACTTTGGGCGGATGTGCCCTTGTGAATCAAACAACGCACAGACAATTTCATTAAATTCTTGCCAAACATAATCAAGATCTACTCTGGATGAAACAGAGACAAGGCCAAGTTAAATGTGGTTGATTATAAAAGGAGACTGGGACAATCAAAGTTGAGACCGGTCTCCTGGACTACAACATCAACTTTTAGGTTATCTTTGTTTGCTGCTTTATTTTCATTAAATCTTCCGTTCATTGTTTTTTTTTTTTTTTTCTTTACAGTCCAAGATCAGTCCTCCATCTAAAGCCCTTCCCCGGGTCGCCCGGGCGGGTCCGCCGTCGTCTCGTCCTTTTTTCCTGTGCCACTTCTCTTCTCCCCCCCCCCTCTCCCCCCCTCCCCTTTTGGTCTTCCCTTTCATCCATCCGTTCCGTTTGGGAAGGAAGGTGGTTTGTTTAATTGTTTAATTTCTCTCCCCATCTACCTTCCGACAACTGCGTGTTTTTTTTTTTTTTCTGTCTTTGTCTTGTTTCTTTCTTTCCCGGATTTTTCATCCTCATTCACCCTCCTCCAGCCCTCCTTGCTAGTTGGGGTGTGACCCCCCACCCCCCCCCCCCCCCCCACCCCCCCACTTTACACCCGGTTTTCCATTTTTCCTTCCCCCCCTCGATACTTCTCCTCTTTTTCTCTCTTTTCTCCCCCCTAATATTCCCTTCTTTTCTTCTTTTTCTTCCCCTCTTCTCTTCCTTCTCCTCTCTCCCTCTTTTCTTTCCTTTCTTTTTTTTTTCCTTTTCTCTTACCCCCCTTTTTTTCCTTTTTTTCCCCCCTTTTTCCTCTACATTATTTCTTCACTCTTTCCCCTCCCCGATTGACTTCTTTTCTCTTCTGCCCCCCGACCCCCTGCCTCCCTCAAAATCCCCCATTAATTTTGTTGTGCATCAAAAAAGCTAACCAATTTTTATGGTGTAAAAGTATTTTTTTTAAGGCTGAAAAACCTTACCAGGAATATTTTTTTAAAACAGGAAACTGAGAGCTTCTAATAGAATATAAAATAAACCAAAAAATACTGTATAGGTGGTACTCCTCTTCACGCACCAGTGGAAAGTGACGGCAGTAATCAGGGCGCCTCAGTGAGACACATAATGAGCACATAATGAGCAGACATTGTCAGGACCAGAGCCTTTAACTCCTGCTGGGTCCACTCATGCCAAGGCTCAGGGCTCTTACGCTGCATCACCATGACTCACTCTGGAATGGCGCGTCCACCAGATGGCACCGATATTTTCAGAGAGGATGGAGAAAGAGAATTTAAGATGACATACTGTAAGAGATAGAAAGTGGCAGAGACGAACAGATGGAGAGAGTAAGGCAGTGCAGAGCAAGAGGATATCAGAGCGTAGTAAGGAAAATCAAGTAGATGAGCATGTAGGTGTATATGTGTGTATATATATATCTGTATATTAGGAAGGCAAGGATACAAAAACTCACAATTCAATTCAGTTTATTTAGTGTCTTGGTTTGATATTTTCATTGCCCTCACTCCCCTCATTTTCATGCCTTTTTAACTGTTTTGCTTTTGTCCTCGAAGCACTCACCACCAGGGTCATACTCAAACCAAAGTCGTTTCAAGCACCAGATCTGAATAATGGTGGTAGAGCTTTGATTTCGGGTAAAGTTGAGGCAGCATGTTGCAACAAGCCAACTTCTCATAGTTTCCTTCACTAGTAACTGCATGTGAAGGTGCTCAGTGGATCGACACTAGACAATGCAGCCCAGGCAGAGTAGTCAAACGCAGATCCACTGAGTTTTTAACACAGAGATCATCATCAGAAGACAAGCTGATGAAATAGATCTAAAATTCCGTATTGTTCGATACATATGCTCACCGTTCAGTACACACCTGTGTTGAACGGATCAATATGAATACATTATTGTTGCAACTGTAACACATTTATTTGTTGTTATATGGCTCCTTATTACAGTTTGTGTCATTCTGGTTGTAACGGCATTGACGTTTGTAGTGTGGACTTTTTACACTGCTGACGGTATTGGAGGTGAGAATAAATACTTATAGAAACGCGGTCATTAGCTGTTTACTAGCTAGCTAATTAGCTATCAACTCGGCTGTTTTCAGTTGTCTTCGCCAATCTGCTTGTGAACCATCGGATCCATGTTCTTGCACTGTGGAGGTGTGGCTTCGGGCAGGACTCATGTTGTGTGTTTTTTCAAAATGTAGCTTGCTTGAACTATTTTCCAGGTTCCCCTACCGCACCTTTAAAGGCACAGTGGATGATGTTTTTCAGGAGCATTTTTTACTATATTGCTTAAAGTCTTCTTCACACCCCGAGTGCCAATTAATTAAATGTTCTGACACAAAAAATAAAAAAATTAATCACCTGTGGAACAGACAGGACTAGAAAAAGCCCCCATCCAATGAAATGAATTTCATTGGATGGGGGCTGCTAACGGCCTGTGCTTATTGATTGAATAATTATTATGTCTGTCAAACTCAACTGCCGTTTGTCGCCCTCCCACCCTCGTGGCACACGCGTGTGCTTGCAACTCGCCTTGAGCATCTCACAGTGCGGATGAACCGGGACAAACATGGCTGCTCGTTGCTCTTATCTATGCCGCTGTTTGCTCTTTAAAAGAAAAAACGGATGTGGATCAAGTCATGGAGGTGTTGATGTTTGCACTGAGGATGCTTTACGCCGCAGAAGAAGTTGGAGGTGAGACAATTATCACTTTTAGAAAACGTGGTTCCACTGCTGTTTACTGGCAAGCTAACAAGCTAGCCACTCGGCTGTCCTGGGTTATGTTCGCCGACACTATCGGCGGACGCGTTCCAGTGCTCTGGAGGCGTTTGTCTGGGGGGGGGGGGTGTTATTTTCTCAAATGTAGCTTGCTTGAACCGTTTTTCCAGGATCCCCTTCCCTGCTTTTAAACATTACATTTTTTTTTGTGAAATCAGAACATTGATATATGGGATGTGTAAGTGGTAATTAGCCTATTATTAATGAAATATATTTCCTTTTGTAAGCACCCTTTGTTTTTGTAACCTGACTTTAAATTGTTGTACTCCACATCTTATAGCTGCCAGATTATAAAACCTTGCTCTGTGATCCAAACTTACCCCTGTTTTCTATAAATGCACGCTGCATGCCTGCGAGTCGAATCACATGGGAATTGTAAGGTTGTGCTTGATTTCGTCAGTCCACGCGATGCAGCCAAAGATTGTAAAAAAAGAAATGGACGTAGTATCCGGTTACATCTGAAGAGCTAAAAGTGAAGCCAGTTGGCTGTTTCCTAGTTTGCCGTGTTGCGTGTGTTGTCAATCCCGGAAAATACTAAAATGGGCAAAGACAGGACTGCTTCAAGCCATAGGACAAATGTTAGACAGCCAAGCTAATGCTAACCTAGCTAATCCGAAGTGAACAGGCTTAGGCTTGCACTGCAAATGTTTTGTCATCAGACTGGTTTAGCTGGAGTTGTAAACATCTTACCAGTTCCAGACCTCTTGAAGGCCTGCTGTTTGTCAGCATTGCTGGTTCTGTTTTTCTTACTCACCATCTTTATGTCTTTTTGTTTCCATCTTTATGTCTTCTGGCATGCCACCACAAGCTGAAAACAAAGAAAGTATATGATGTCGACTCAGTCATCATCCTCTTTTTGGTAATGAGCGGCTCATTCAGCTTGCAAAATCTGTAAATCTGTTTTTAACTACAATCCATTTTTCTTTCTTGTCTCTTGCAATAAAAAGAAAACAACGTTGTGTTCCACCCTAAAAGAAAATTGTGAGGTGTGAAGTCTTGCATCCTGTCTGGCAAAATGATTACTTGGAATAAAGTGAAGGAAATAGAGGCTGTTTTTATGTCAAGAGGCATCTGAATGTATTTTCCTAGAAATCATTTCTAACATCACGGTTTCATGGTTTCTGCTGTTTTTTTGTTGTTTTTTTTTAAAGACATTATTAAAACAAACATTACAATTCATTCTGAACATTTCACTGGCTTTCACAGAATTAGGTCAGTGAGTTCTTTTATGATCACCAAAGAAGAAACATGTATGTTCTGAACATGTGCTTCTCTTCGCTTTGTCTGAGCCTTACTTTTATGTTCTCTTTGTTCCTCTCCATATAATACTGACTCATTGGTTTATGTCCATTTTGAAAAGAAGTTTAATTTGAAAATGAGTTATTTAACGCTTTTTTTGCCCTAGCTACGGTACCTCATAATACAACCTTTGTAACAGATTAATAAAGATGACCCTCATATTCCCATGGTTTTTGTTCTCATAGTTTTCCTTTTGTCTGAGTTTTGGTTTGGTCACCACCATGTGGTTGTCTCTTGTTGACAACAAGCGTCACAGAAATTATCAGAATGTTTTTGTGGTCACATGCTCATTTCCCCCTGCTAATCAGATTGAAATTCGTTTCTGATCGAGGCCGATTGGATCAGCTAACATGTTTATGTGACGCATTTTTGTGGTGACTGGCAATGAGATCAAAAATGCTCCATGTAATATCAACATGTGTTAACCTGTTCCTTCTTGTCACAAATATTTTATATGATGTTCCAATAAAAGGCATTGTTCAATCAAAATAAGTAAATTTTTTTACCCAGACATTTAAAAACAATATTTAAGAGTGTCATAATACCATGATATGCCGTGAAACTGTGATATTTTTCTCAAAGTTATCATATCATCAGAATTTCATACTGTAGGCTACAACACATGCCTAGATACTGCTCGTCTGTTTTTCAGTTGGATCCATTTCACCTTGTCTCCTGTTGCCTTGAATTTTTGACACATACTATATTTTCCTCAGGTTTGTCTTCATATTTTTTTATGATGGCACAATTTTTCAAGTCTTTCTCCTTTACAAGCAAAGTCTTTATTTAGGAAAATATAAAAGTCAATTTGCTCCTAGTGTGGAGCTCTATAATTATTTTCATATGTAAAATATAGATTCTAAGAGCAAAAATCCATTTAGCAACAGTACAATGTCTTATTTTGTATCATTATTTTTAGGGATGCACAATAACCATTTTTTAAAATCAATACAGATAACCGATAAATTTCAGCTCTTAAAGGCTGATACCTATAACCGATACCGATAACACACAAACATGCCTAATTATACCAAATCAAAAATTCTAACTGTATGGGGTAGCTCGTGTCTAGAATAAAAAGGAAAAGTGGATTGGAAGCTGTTTTGGGTCTCCCCTGTGAAGCAGCAGCTTTCTTTTCCCCAATCACAATATCTCAGCGAGAAAAGCGTAAAGTGAGATTTTCAAATTCTGCATGTCCGGTCTTAAAGATTCCAACTTTATGGGGCAAAAGTTATCGGGGTAAGTCGTCAAGATATCGGACTTATAGGAATGACGTCAGAACTCCCTGTTATCGTCCCGATAATTATCGTGCATCCCTAATTATTTCTTTATCCTAATTCTTTGCTAAAGGCCTTTTGAAACCTGTTCTAAAAGCCAGCACATCAGATCAGTGTTATAGATTACTGCAGGTGGGCAGATAACAGCAAAGACTTTGATGTGACTTTCATAAAATCTCCCATTTGGGCAATTTTTTAAATTAAATGTTACAGCGATTATTTTCTAAGGACCCCTGGGAACTTTAAGAACTCCTGAATCAGACCCCAGTTTAAGGAACCCAGTTGGAGTCATCTGTATGAACTTGCTATTATCCATTCCTGTTTGCACCTTCGCTGGCCTCTTTTATCTTTCCCCTCATTGTTTTAAGTGCTACCGAAGAGGCGAGTCATGAGTGCCACGCGTATCAAGCTCTCTGAGGGTGAGAGGGCTTAAGAGGCCGCCTCCTCTCAGAGGCATGTTGAGTTGTACGAGTTGGTCTCATAACATTAGCAGTGGGTGTCCTACACTGCTAATGCTGTCACACTGCGAGAGAAAGTCAAACAGGGAGAGATGGGACTGTGTGTGCGTGCTGCACTTAAATTACAGTGAGACACACCTCAGCGGTTGATGGCGACATGCAGGGAAACGCCGAGAACATCAAGGGAGGCATTGGCATGGGAGTGTGTTCAGATGTATGATCATAGTTTGCTAGTTTGTGGCCAATATTCTTTGTTTGCTGGCAAAATAAACAACCCCAGCAGGTATTATTTCTAAAATATTTATGTGTGAGTGTGTGTTCTTTAATATAATCCCACTGTGGAAATGGGGTACATGCAGAGAGCGCGTGCAGAGATACACAGAGGGGACTGAGGGGTGAATTAGACAGCCATGTGTGTAATTTACACATTCTGCAGGTCAATATTTTGTTTTAATAACCCGCTGACAAATTTTGTTTATTTATTCTACAGGACTGCATTTGTTTGTATATTTCTTGATTTGCATTTCTGCCCTTTTGCAGGACTTATGTTGATGCTGGGAGTTGATTTTTTTTCTTTTTTTTTTCACAATTTTTATAGAGATCTGTGCTGTTTACCGATACAGTTGACTGGTTTTCTTGTTGTTTACATTAGCTCTGTTTACTTCTCTGGCTTGCAGCAATATAGTTCAAAAGAGCATAAATTGGAAGTGAAACACTGCTGGCTGTCTTCACTTCCGAATGTGTTTTATGGGTCTATCATAAAGATGAAGCCATTATTCCGGTCAGGACTGCCTGCTTACTGAGATAGTGATGTAATTTTGCTGCATGTACCAAAGGTAATATTAAAGAAAATCATTTATATAGTCTGGTAAATACTGGCTTGCATGTTGCTACACAACTCATCTGCAACAGCATGTGTTTTAAAGAAATTATGACAGACAGCAAATGACCAAAGATCATTCTGGAGTTCTAATGTTTGTGGCAAAATCCTAAAAATGTACTGGGAAGAGGAAATCAGTGGATCTCTATATCTGGGACTTGGATTAAAAAACACGATTTCTACAAATGAAATGGTCATACAGTATCTGTTGTTTGCTCATACCTTTAAATGCAACTCAGAATTCCACAATGCTGAGTGCAGCTCTGCAAGCAGAATGAGGGAAACATGCCCGACATAAACGTTTCTCCATCAGAGAAACAAGCCACAGAATCATTATCCTGAGGAAGGAGAGGTAGCTGGAAGGAACAGCCAAGAAGCAGCGTTTATTACCACAGGCCTTCATGAGACGCAAGACTCAAACCAACACACTTCTGGCTAGTAACATGACAACACCTGATTGATGCACTTGACTTCCTGGTTTGCTTTAGACAAAAATATAACTTTCGTAGAGTTTTAAAAATGATCATGTTTTGAGTTCAAATATATTCTTCAAATAATTTGACCATCACAGACAGGTTGTTATTGTTACAGTGACAGTGAGGGTTAAAGTCTTTTTACAATGCAACAGTGACTTTTGTGGATGTTTTCACCTATCACATGCAGTGGCCTTTAACGACCATTAGAGGGAGCATATTCATATCCCAAGTCCAGTCCTGAAGAGGTACAGTATTGTCCTGCACCTTTTGGTTGCACCCCTTCTCCAACACACCTGAAGCAAATGAACAGCTCGTTACCAGCACCTGCACAGCGGAATGAAATGCATGTTGAAATTAGCCATTTGGTTCAAGTGGGTTGAAGAGGGTATGCTTTAAAAATTGCAAGATAGTAGATCTTGAGGACCAGACCCAAGCACCCCTGTTATACTGTAGACCAGGGGTCTCCAACTCCGGTCCCAGTAGTAAGCAACTCCGTCCGGTTCGGTAGTAATAGATTATTTTTGTTGGGTCAGTACACAGCACTTGATGCATGCGATTGCTCCACTTGGGGCTGCTTTGCTCAAAAACCAGACATCGTAACTTTGCAGGAGTGGAGCCGTCTCTCATTGGATCATGTCACCTGGAGCACTTTGCGTTATGTTTTGATGACTTTGCTATCAGCTGATCAAAGTGGTCTGCAAACACAACTCCAAAACACGGATAGAGACTGTTTAATTTTGCAACAGTTGCGTGGCCTGTCGGAAGTTACAGGTTTAGTGCCCCCTATGGCCAAAAGTTACATGGTATCCCTTTAAGAAACTGGCTAAGTTGGATATTAATGTCTACAATAGAAAAACCTGAGCTGGGATCAAATTAGCGAGAATTCAAATAAAACTTTTATGAAGTCTGAATCTTTCTGTTATTTTGAATCATGTGCACATCTGTCAAATAACTTCATTTTAGAGATGCACTACACCATCTGGTGGGTTCATACATTCAACTTTCAGGTGTGGATCAGAGTGGTAAAGAAGCTTTAGTTATGTTTAAAGTCGATGAAGTATGTTTCGCCCCTTTTTTTTTTCCTTCTCCTAATTTTTTTTTTTATTGATTTATCTCTCCTTTTTTATTTTTTTTTTTGGGTACCCCTTCTTGTTTTTCTTCCCCTCCCCTTCCTTCCTTTCTTTATCTTTCTTCTTCTTCCCTCTTTTCCCTCTCCCCTTTAAATCTTCTTTCTTTTTTCTCTTTCTTTTTTTTTTTTTCCCCCATCAGATCTGAACAATAGGCATGCCAGCTTAGTGTCCGCCACAGTTTGTTTTTTGTATAGACCCTGCTATTGTAAAACAAGCAGAATGTGGTTAGTTTAATTTTTATAAACCCCTGCAAGGTTTTCAAAGAAAAAAAAAAGACCTCATCTGGACGGCTGCAAGTTGTAAACATCATGTGCATTATCATTCTCCAGTAGTAGTGCCTTTTAATAAAATCTGTTCGGATAACAAGCTGGATGTTCCTTCTCTTCAGCCTGGATGACATAAAATCCACAATTTCCAAAATAGATTCAAATTTTGGTTATTCAGACCACTCAGAAAGTTTTCCACTTCACTTTGATCTATCTCAAACTAGCTGAGCATCTGAGTAAACAGATATTGATTATGTATTGTTATTTGTTTGTTTCAATGAGTCCGTCTTAACTCAAGTTTGTGGATGCAGCAACAAACTTTTTTTACAGACAAATAATTACCAGAAGTTTTCCAGAGTCCGTGCAATAATTTCTCAACTCTGTTATTTTGTGCAGGACCACCTGAGGCTCTTCAGATTTTCTTGTATGTTGCATAGGTACAGTATGCATTGTATTTATTTTGCAAGCCTAATGATGAAATTCTCAAATTCTTTGTAACTGTAGGTTAAATAAAGACTAACAGGCTCAGCTTTCCTGTTAACAACCAGCTGCTTTATATCATGCCAAAGATGTAGGGCTGTTATGAACTTTATGGGGGCTCTATTTAAGATGGTCTTTGGGGCCCCTAGTTTGTTAAACTGGGATGGAGAGACTCGTAATCCCTTGGATCGGGTGTGGCCATATCCAATCCTCACAAACCACCAAGCTCTGGCTTCATTCAGTCAACCGCACTGTTTTGTTTGCTCTGACCACAAAAGAGGGCAATTGCAGCGGTTTTCATGGGTGGGGTTGTTTTAAGTCATTTGTTTGTGACACACACACTGAACAGCAACGATGGAGGAAATTGAGCTCATGATTTATCTGCTGTTCATTTTATTGCTACCAGTTAGAAAAAGATTTGTTGAACAAAGTCAAAGAAAGAAAAAGATTTGTGGTTTAAAGTCAATGAAGGTTGTTGGCTGTGTTTTCTCCGGTGGCGGCTTTGGTTTTTTAAAGCCACACTACAAAACTTTTTGCAGTTTTCTCAGTGACGCGCCTCCTATCAATGGCTAAACTGGCATCGATCTTGCATCCCACCTGTACTGTGAGCTCACTTTAGCCTGTAAAAGTCTTATCTCTTATTCTGTCCCTTCTTCTTTCTTCTCCTGTCTTCCTCCGATAATGTTTTCTTGCATTTCTTTGCCGAATCCGCCATGATGTGATGCGGTGTGACTCTTCCAGTGATGTCATCTTCTGGCCCACAGTGGCCCGCAATCTAGACATGTCACCACTTTCCACTTGGCTCCTTCAGAACCTCAACATAGTTTGTGCAAAAACTGTGTATTTATGTAATTGTCTCTAGAAAAGCCTTTGATCCCATAGCATCATTTGTCAGCCAGATCCTCACTAATAGGAAAAATGAGAACCTGTCAATCGCTCTGATTGTACCTGCTGGCAGATTTAACTTAGTTCCAGGGGAATCCAACAATTGTGATTTTACAGTATATGCCATTAAGGACAGTAGCCATAGTTTATTATTCCAGTTTATATTTCAATTGTTATATCCCCTTGAGGCCTCTTAGGCTACATTCACACTGCAGGCCTTGATGCTCAAACCCAATTTTTTTTATCCAAAATCCAATTTTTTTCATGGTTCATTCTCTCACTTACACACGCAACCCCCATCAGACTTCAGTATGAACTGTACACGGCTCCGAAGTGACTCACATGTGCAGAGGAAGACGTGACATCATCGGTGGCAAATATGGATGCTACAGTATACTTGTACACTTGTTGTCATGTATGTATTAATTTCGTAGTTCATATGCAATCACAGCTGGAAAAAAAAAGTTTTCTGTTCATTGTTTACATTTGATCTTACTTATTTCGGCGCAGAAAAATGACATCTGTCTTACTTTTGTCATGTCAAAGTCGGATAAAATGCAACACGGCTGTACAGGCTGCGACCACTTGACACAGATCAGATGTGTATCCTATTTAAGACCACATATAAAAGTGGCCTGGGTTGGATTTGAAAAAAATTGGATTTGCGCTGTTCAGACTGGCATTAAAAAATCTGTCACATATGGGCAAAAAATTTGAATTGAGCAACCATAGAGGGTTGTGGGGCTCTATCTACGTATATAGTGGAGAAGTAGCAAGAAGCAGCTCTTTAGTTGACATAAAATGTGCATCAGTCATAACATCAGCAATAATTACAAAGAAAGAAAGAAAGAAAGAAAGAAAGAAAGAAAGAAAGAAAAATCAAACTCCTAAATTTGGCATCTGTTGTGTTCACCGTTTTATTTAGAATAAAAAATGCAGCGTTTAAATGATTTGCAAGTCATAAAATTCATGTTTCCAGGCTACCAGAGAAAATTTTGTTGCCCAAGAACATGATGAGGACAAATCTGCTGAATGATAAGATGTAATGCATTGAACCAATACTAATGTGTGTGGTGGTGTTTCACTCTGGTTTTACAAAAGGGGAAGAGAATGTGGTTAACCTGTCTGCTGTTCATTCAGCGTCAGTTTCATGCTGTAGTCCCCTCAGTGGTTTTTAATTCCACACAGATGCCCTTCAAAGCAACCTGCGTCAACTGACCCACTGCCTGAACTCCATATTGATTTTGTTCTGGAGCGCTGCACTGAATCCTCTCAGTCCTGAGTCATTGGGCTTGGAGAGAAAAAAGAAAAAGAAAAACCCAAGACAACACTTAAAAAGGTCAGTAGTTCAATTACTGGCTACTCCGGTTCACCCAGCAGAGCTCTCAAGATGAACCATCTCCTTTCTTTATGCTCATTAAGGTGAAGCTTAATGTAAAACGTTAACATTTACTTACACACACTGCCAATTATTGTCAAGCCTCACCACCGTTGAAGAGGTTGGACTGCCTGCTTGATGTGTAACCATGGAGATATTGAAAGAGAGGGTCAGTGATTGGAATCAGTAACAGGCCAGGACGGCAGGAGGGCAAAGTTATTGGCTCTTTCTGATTAGTTGACTGCATAAGCAGTTACTTTAAAATATGATATGTACTGATATGTTAATGTTGCGTTGACGTCGGCATTGTAGTGGATAATAGGCACAGAAAAGGTTATTCATTTATTTATGTATTTATTTTTAAAAGCAAATATGGTGTACCTCGAGAAAATATACTGTTAAAGTACTTAACAAGAAAACAACATTCAAAATGCAGCACAGTATTAAAGCAAAAGCATTTACCTTACAAGGCATATACAATTATCAGCAAGTAATGGCTCAACATGCAGTAAAGTCATTTATCAGTGTGACATACACAGTACTTACACAGGCATAAAATGCTTCTTCATTTCATGTGTAAATTAGGCAATCTAAATGCAGTGAGGACAGAATGAGACGGTGCGTCTGTTGTACTTCTGGTAGCAGATTTTATACAAAAGGTCTCATCACTTTTATTCAACCGCCCCTTTTGAACCAGCCTCAGCCTTCTCTCAGTTTTCCTTCACGCTTTTCAAGAAGCAATGACTGTTTACAAAAGGCACATCCACTTATACAAGCAACTCCGTGTCCGCACAGAGACACACCTCAACCATTCATTTGAAAAACTGATATTTCAAAGCAGAAGTCAGGTTTTTGTAGTTTAGGTGCCTTTTTAACAATCACCTATGAAAATGTTTTGAAAATGAAAATGTCAAATTTACAGCCTCAATTTAAAAAAAAAAAACTTTTTGAAATAAAATATTGCGCTTTTCATAGATAGTTAACAGCACTTGAGTTCAACACAAATTTCTCTACATGGGCAATAAAGAAGGGCTGTCACAGAAGATTATTTTGGTTGTTGATTAGTCACCAATTATTTTGTCGATTAGTCGGCTAATCTAATCATGCTAAAATTGTAGCATATTTACAGTGCCAGTCAAAAGTTTGGACACTTTCTCATTGAATGAAATGGAAAAAACCTGTCAAAACTTTTGACTGGTAGTGTGTGTGTTTATTTATGTCAGTAAACTATTCAAGAAAAGCTGACCAGACAGAAAGACAGACAAGGCAGTGGAAGGTACAGTGGCAATTTTGAGAGGAAAAACAAAGCTTATAAACAATGAATGACCAGTTCATTATGAAATTAGTCACCGACTATTTTGGTAGTCGACGATTAGTCGATTACTCGATTAATCGTTGTAGCCCTACAATAAAGTGTAATTGTATCTTATCAGTATTGCACTACATCATATTAAATTGTATTCAAATCAAATCAAATTTTATTTATAAAGCACTTTTCATGTCATTGTGGTAGTTTACTGACAGTTAAAGACTATGTGGCAAGCACAAGAGTGTAGATTATGATAGCTACGCAACAACATCATTAAAAGGCAACACAAAGTGCCTAATATAACAAAAAAAAAAACGCATTTTAAAGTAAAAACAAGACTGAGTAGGCGAAGCCCCTGGAGTGAAGGATTCCCATGTGGAAACACTGGAGTTAAAATGTTAAGAGTTAAACCAAAGATTAAATAACAAAAACAAGATATACAGTAGATAGGAGCAAAGAACATATAGAAATGTATTTTAAAAAATAAACTGAAATAAAACAAAGCAAAATAAAATGAAAAAAGATTGCATAAAAATAAGATCAAATTCAGGTAAAAGCTACACTAAAAAGGTAGGTCTTGAGCCTCTTCCAAAAAGCATCAGCAGGCTGTTCCACAGACGAGGACCGTGTGGAATGAGGCCTCACCGTCAGTTTTAGACCTCACTAGTATAGAATTCTACTGCACTGTGTCATAAATACAAATCCTGTTTGAGGAAATCTAAGCCATTTTCCTTCTATTAAAGAAAGGCTGTTTAAAATATAAGAGAACATTCAGGTTTCTGTGCTCCATTTTCTTGTTTATTTGTTATAAGGTTACTTCTGTTTTAGCTTAGTTGTGTACATCACTGAAAAAATGAGCAGCTCTTGGGGAAAAGTAACATGTAGGTATATAAATAAAGTTCACTGCTAGCCTTTGTACCATTATCACCTCTGTTTAACAGTTGCATGTAAAAAATGGTGATTAGACATAATAATATGATTCAGTAATGTAGCCTCGATTTTGCTCCTGAGTCTGTGTGTAGCCCATCGCTCTGCAGAACACATCATGGTGAAACATTCACAGCAGGAACACAGTTCACCCCCTGTGTTAAACATAAATCCAGAGTGAGTTGGGATTTACACACAACGTAAATCATCAACAACTTATTGTCCCTCAGTCAATAAACAACATTAAAGTGGCTGAATTGCATGTAAAGAGGCTGTTTTATGGTCTCTTTATGTACCAAATTTCTGTGTTGCTTTGTTCCCCCGGTATAATTTCTTCCTATTTGTTCTGCAACTACAGTAACTGCACATTAGCTGTAGTTTAAATGAAGGACTCTGTCTGTGTTGCTGCCAAGTCAGTGTAATTACCAAGTGCAGCAGGCAGCTTCCTACCACTTAGAAACACAAGTTAGAGAATTCAACAGTAAAATTGAGATACCTTGAGTATTTGAGGAAATTGCCACGAAGTGTGTGGATCTGAGTAGATCCAAATGTCTCATCACATCAGTGTGGAGAAGCAACTATAGTTGAAAAGTGGCATTACAAAGCAAGTGAGTTGGAGAGTGGAGGATTAAAAAGTGCTGTTAGTCTTAGAATAGAGAAAGTCACCGAGAGTAATGAAAGAGGAAAATGATCATCATCCTTTCCTTTTAAGCTCTGGAAGGATGAGTCAGGTGTCGCAGAGTCAGATGCTGAGCCTTTTTCTAATAAACCAACTTCCCACGCACACCACTATACAGATGATTAATGCCTGTATGTCACCTGAAATATACACCAAAAGAGATATCACTGAGCATTCACAGTTACAGCATTACAGTATGTATAAAACACAAACACACAGGCATGCACAAACAACAACAGTTAATCCTGAATTTCTGTGCAGCAGAAATACACCTGCGATTCATCCCATACAGTTTTGAATTGTTAACATTAAATTTTTTTCATATGCTGTAATCAATTATTTTTTAGTTGAAATTAAATGTTGAATTCCTTATTAAGTTCAAAATTACAGAGGATCTTTTGGTAACATTAAGAAGAGAAATGTGTGAGGAAGATGATAGCCATCGTGTAAAATTTAAGAAGTTTAAAGGTGCCATGACATCAAATTTCACTTTTCTGGGGTTTTGGGTGTATAATATGATCTGTTGTGCACTGATGAGGCCATGTGAATGTCCAGAGTGAGAATCAAAGTTCCTGTTTATGGTCTGTCAGCTTTGTCTCTCTGCTCAGAAACAGTTGAATCAGACAGCAGGCTATCATTCTACGTATTCTTCTTAATTTAATTGCTCCAATAAGAGCACACTATCACTGTCCGCTCCCCCCTCCCCTCCCTGTCTGATTCAGCTGCATGTATGGAGCTAGTAGTAACTTCTGTGCAGTCAGGTCTGGATTTTCAAACAAATGGATTTAAAAGCAAACTTCTGCAGCAACACTGAGGGAGGGGGCCACAACCTTGTCATTACCTGTAAGTTTATTTATTTTCTAAATGCTGTCTTGTCTGATAAACGTAGCTCACTATCTGAACTGCCCATGTTGCTAGCAGTTAGCCTTTAGCAAACTCCGACCGCAGCTTGACCTAGATTCTCCAAATAAGGTCATAGCGAAATAAGGTGTAGCCAATCAAAATGAAGTCAACGTGGTCTCCGGGTAAAGCTCCATATCATCACCGGACCCAACTGTATTACTGAGGAAGTGAGGTCTGGCGTTTCAAAACAATACTCCGCTGTAAAAAATGCCGTTTTTTTCTTTGGAGTATTTACATGTAAAGTAATGCCAACAACATAAACTAGTTCCTCGGAGATTTATACATTTCGCATGCGTGAAACAAAAACGGAAGTAAACTGGAGGCAGCATGGCATTGCATTTTCTTTGTGGTGAATTTATCACAAAGAACAGCGCAAATCACGAAGGCAGCACGTTTTTTTGGTGATAGCAAACTGTTGCTGTTGTTGTCGTCTTTTTCTCCTTCTTCTTCTACTATTAGCCTAACTCTATTTATTGCAATGCATGTTGGGATTGTTCAAGACCCCGACCTGTCTTTCAGGACGTACAGTGTGAGTAGTCAGATCACATCTTAGCGTCTGTCACAGTGTGACGACATACATCGCAAGCTGTGAACTTTTGAACTCTACAATTAATTCGCACAATTTGAGTTGGAGCTGCGAGCAATGATTGAAAATATCACACAGTGTAGCAGGTTTTACTCTGATGAACTCTTTAGTTGTGTGTTTCCTGAGTGAGGAAAAGTGTTTTAGTGCCACATTTTAGGAAATGATATAGAAGTTCTTTTTTTCTGTTTTCCATTCATCACTGTGATTCATTTCCACAGTTAAGGTATTTCATGTGAATGAAAGTTCAAATAAAAAGAATGAACATGAAGTCTTACACCCTGAAGAAGGTGAACCTCCAGTGATGATGGTACACACTAAAGGAAGCTTTCCTTATAATGAAAAGACAAAAACTCAAATAATTAAAATACTTATGGTCTGTTATTTTTGCCATATATTTGTATTTCGCATGGATCATAGGCACTTTTTCCCTCCCATGTGCAACTTTTGAATGCTTGCCTGTTACTATAAATCCAGGGTCAACTCAACTGTCCCATCCAACTGGACTTTACAGTAAATGCTAAAGAGCAGCTGCTGTTTGTTTTCTTTGTGTTGTAATGGCAAAGCTGCTGCTTTACAATCTAGATTTGTTTAAAAAGGTCTGTTTTCTCATCTAAATAAAACAGGCTTTGTTTTTGGAATTGCAGTTGAGACGGCTAAGCAGGCGGCACACAAAGAACTTAACAGGTGCTCAAGTTATTCTGCTATTTATTTAGTTGTGCTATCTTCTTCTGGAGCTGGAGAATTTATGCTGACATGAAAAGGCATTTTGTCTTTTCAAAAAACACACAAGTGCCCATCAAGTTATTTTCTCTCTCTCCATCTCACTCTCTCTGTTATTGCACATATAGACAATATGAGGATGATAAGAGAGGAATGGTATCAAAAAAGAAGAAATAAGAAAGTTATAAGAATCAGCCCCCATCCCTTCCTGTGGTTCCAGATCAGATATAAATTATGTTTTGTGTCTACATCTTAGGCGTTGCTGGTAGTTCTGGACTATCCATCTTGGTTATGGAGCTTCAACAGCATTTCAGTCTGTTCTGTTTGACTGACAGGTATGTAAGCACCAGCACGTTTGCACACACACAATCCCACACTCCAGTCTGTCCACTTCTGTTCCACACTTATTTATGATGACATTTCACCAAAGCAGACAGTTTCTTTTTGACAGTTTTATAGTAGCTACACAAAGATAAACACATGTGGATGGGTGGAAGTTTAGTACAGCTGGAATGTACAGGAGTGAGAAGCATATGTGCTTTTCTGTTTCCAAAAATATATATATATTGTGCTTAAAGGAGTCATCACCCAGGAAATCCCACTTTTTCACGTTAAAACATGTATTGGAAAAGGACCTCAGTTAAAACGTGCAAGAAAGTCCGGAGAGTGAAAGTGACTTCGTTTTTGAGTGCTGGGGGGGGGGGATTGCCATGCTGAGTTGCTTCGGCAGAATTTCAGCAGTTTTCAGTGCTTTGACAGGAGGGACAGCACTACCAGAGACCAGTGGATTATATTTATCAGTCAGGATGTGCAGTCGGTAAGTGTTGCTGCTTGTGTAACTTATTATCTTTTGTGTAAGAGACCAGTAAACGATGGTACGAACGGACAAGCTGCTAACACTGTTTGGTTAACTTCACGTCAGACGTCCGCTCCTTATATTCATCAGAGTCCAGCCCTTTTACTGTGCGGATCCTCTCTATCAACCATGCTGTTACGTTTTTATCACGTTTTTCTATGTTGGGACATCATTTCTTTCACTTGGTCTGTCCTGATAAAACTTTGTTACAGACAGTTCTAACTCTCGAGCGTATTTTTGTGACAAACAAAAGTTCATTAAATTTTCGTCCCCCCCAACAATAATTAAATATTCATTTGAAGATAATTTAAGAAGGATTGTGTATGTAAAACACAAGGTTATGACACCTTTAATTCTCTTTACTACATTTAAGTGTTAGCTTTAGTGATAGCAGCAGAGTTAAAAAATTGACTGAGTATCACTTTGTAAAACAAGATTTTGACAGAAAATGTGAGGATATCATGAGATATTGTTCAATGTTTTATGAATATGTAGAGGTGTCAAAAGTAGAAGTAAAAGTAGTTTTTTAGTAGAAATTCTACCATGTTTTTGGATCTGCCAGTGCATTTAGAACCGTTGTTTTCACTAACGAGCTCATCTACCTGGCAGAGGAGCTAATTAAACCCAGCTGGTTCAGTGATTGGTTGTAAAAACTGCCGGACACCTCTTTGATTTTTTTTTTTTTTTTTGACACCTCTGTTAATATGACATTTTAAATTTAAGCAAAATGCTTAATTTGAATTAATTAGAAATCTTTTTAATTTTATCATTTCATGTACAAATATTAACAGTCACCACTGTTGTCTTAATAAGCATTTCAAATTATATTTACAGGTTTTGAGGCCGAGTCTCATTAAAAAACATGAAAGAATAACGAAACAGGTTTATAAAAAAAAGTCAAGGTAAGCCAGGTTTATTTGTGTAGCGTATTTCACGTACAGTATGAGACAACTCAAAGTGCTTTACAAAAAGCATAACAATTGCAAAGAAGACAGGGCGGCAGACCGGGTGCCGATTTTAGTCGTGGTGGCTAATAGTTAGCTCCCTGCTGCCAGGAAGGCCTCAGCTTGTAGCAGAATTGCACGACGTTTTTTAGCTGCTTGACAGCAAGTCTGAGTGTCCCTCACCATAAGACCGCCTGTCTTCCTTCGTTCCTGTTCACGTCGGATTAGCTCAGTTAGCATTTAGCTTGGCTGTCAGTCATTTGCTCCGAGGCTCGAAGCAGCCTTCTTATTGCCCATTTCATTTTTCAGGAGTGATGTTGTGTTCCATTTACCTAAGAACAGGGAACTGGGGATGACATCAAACCTAACTGTGTTCCAGTTCATTCGTCAGAAAACCAGTTTGCAGCCTAGCAAACATTGTCTTTGCTAAAGCAGTTGTTGTTAGTGTAAGAAAAATGGGTGTTTAAGATACCTTCTAAACATTTAACCTCCTGTAACCTTCTTTACCCATTTTCCAGCGGGACCTTTTGCATCAGAAATGAAAACCAAACAAGGCGGAATAAAAGTTAACAATTTATTACAGAATCAGAGGCAATACATTACAGAGCTCTGGGTTCAGAATTCTTGCCCTGTCACCAACAGAGTGCTGGAGCCAGTTTGGAAATTCTGACCCCCTAACAGTCCCTCAAAACCCTTTTTATATGATGTCGGTAGATTCTTGGAGAGTCAGCGGCTCCTCCCCCTGCTACAGAACAGCTGGACACACATATCCTGGCATCCTCTGGCTCCTGATCCCTGAGAGTTTAAAAGAATGGAAAAATACAGAAAAAGAAGGGGGAGGACAACAAACAACAAAACCCCTAATACTTTGCGCGTGTCCTGTGTCCGGTTTCACATGGCAAGCCAAGTATAAACAAACCTTTCCTCCTGCAAGATGTTCTCAGGGTCTACAGGTCATAAACTGCCTAAATGATTTGCTACACTAGGTAATAAATGCTAAATAGCCCAGTGAACCACCTCTGATGTGTTTCTACAGCTGCCACAAAAACACGAGAAAGAAGTGTCCTGGTCCTAACCTCAGAATGAACTCTACAATCTTTATCTTATGTATAAGTCATTTTGCATGAAAACATGGAGGATAATATTCTACATTAGCACAGCTGGCATTGTAGTTCACATGTACCACATGAAAAATGTGTTACACTACAGCAGCCTCCGCCGACAGCTATATAAACCAATATAATATGTATGACTGATTTAATGCAACAAAAAGCAGTCAGAAGTGTAAATAAATACATAATCACAGGAGCTTCTACTATTGCAAACATGGCCATCTTTAAATCTGTACTCGGAGGTGGTGAGGATTCCCGAGTCGGAAAATCCCACTTCGAGGGCCATTCCAGTTGAAACTTCCTACTCGGAACTGGGAATTTTCATCTTCTGGGTTCAAATGGAACGCATCATGACAACATACGCAACATGGCAAGATAGCAACTTCAGCTCTTCAGATGTAACCGGATACTACATCCATTTTTTAAATTATTTTTAACAGTCTTTGGTTCATAAAGGGAAACAAAAATAGCTAGAACCAATTCATCCAAAAAAAGAAAAAGAAAAATGTAAAGGCATTTTACAGAAAAGCCCGAGCAACTGCCTGTAAGTCTTGTCATTGTCAAATATGGTCAAGACTGACATACCGGTTGTCATCAGCAGGCTCTTGTGACTGGGCCATAGGACTCAGTATTGATCAGCTGTGCCCTAGTAAAATCTTACATAAGACTTTGGAGTAGTTGGTAGTGTTGGATCATTTTTAATCATAGAAAAAGGTGAGGCCTTTTAAACTATATTTCAAAATAAAGATTAATTTAAAATACAAACTGAAGTGAGCACAGCCCATCACACTTACGACCTCGTGCATCGTGTACATCAGTGTGTACAACAATGTCATCAAGACATGCACACACTGCAGCCTAATGAAATGCCACATGGTACGCTGCAGTAGCTCTGTAACAGTAACAGTAACAAGGCAGCAAAAACCAATAAACTGACAGTTCGGATGAAGTTTGTGATGAAGCATCTTTGATTGCAGAATGTTAACAGCGAACGACAACAGAAAGAAGCATCAAACTACAAGCTGAACACAGATTATGGAGATGTATGTTTAATGTTGAATCCTCGCCTGCCTGAACTGTTTGCCCGTTTGCCAGATAAGGAGCAATTTTTTTTTTAAAGATGTCACTTGGCATCTTATTCCATCTTGAAATTTTGTTTAGATCCAGAGGCATGGCATCTTAACCCAGAGAAAAAGAGAAAGCTTGCGTGAAAGTAAAAGGGGGAGAGGAAATGGGGCATGTTTGTTAGGAGAGCAGAGGGATCAGAGCTTAAATCGGTGTCATGACTTCAGCATTGATTTGGACATGCATCTGCTGCTATGTGTTGACATCATGACAAACCACTGAATAGGAACAGGCCTTTCAGCTTTCTCAGAAGCACATGCTCAAAAAACACATCAGACATTCCCCCTTACACAAATCCATGCATATGCAACAAACACACACCCTTTTGTTTCCTTTATGAAGTGTATGATTGCAGTGAACGCTGTGTGACTCTTAGACTGATAGGCATTTAGAAACCACATGCATTTTGATGGGATCTTAGCTCATCTGCTTCCTTTCGTTCTGGATTTCTGAAGCCTTATGTACAGCATGAATTCTACATATGCTGAACACCTGTTCCATTTAGCATAATTAATGCCGCTTTTGTTTTCATATTTATTTATGTCCCATCTTTTTTCAATTGCTGACAATCTCTTAAAAATGAATTTGTATACTGTTAAAACCTGCTCAAACAAAAGTAGCACAGTTGAATTGGTCTAGATATGTATCAGTAAAAACTGCATTGAGATGCCAGTTGACAACCAGACAGCAGGATACCATGTAAAATCATAACTACAAAAGTAGATAGGGCAACAGTCTAGGTACTGAAAACACTGTTGCTTAATAAGAGACAGTTTTCCAATGGTAATTCTTTCCAGCTTTCCTCAAACATAAGACTTCCTGCAAAGTGCCAATGAGTAGTTCATTTTAGTGCATGTGCAAGGTTTGTTGTTCTTAATAGCATTTTGCATCGATTGTCTGGATGTACAGTATTTGAGATGCTAGATACCAGATCTGGATCACATTTCAAATCGATGTTAAGTGTTGACAGGCAGTCTGTGGGTCTTTAAACTACCCTGTTAGTTATTATATTGACCAATTGTGCTTTAAAGTGTCTGTCTAAAATGTTGTAGACAACATTCCTACCAGCCCTACTTTTGAAGCATATGCTAGTTAAAGGCATATGCCACCCCTGGGTGAAATTTAGACCTAAATTTCACCCAGAGGTGGCATATGCCTTTAACATGTGGTTAGCTATGCCCACATTTGCCCATTTTTATATGACTATGAATTTCTTGCCCGTAAAAGGTAAAACAGCAAACTGCCATTTAGCCTTACTGTCGAACCAAAGATGATGGCAATGTTAGCTTCATTGTCAGAGGAAAGTTTTCTTTTTGAGATAAATCACAATCCAAAAGAGAGAGGTTGAGTTCTCCATGTTTGATAAATTAGGGACTTTGGAGATTTCTCATAGTCAGGTAACTTATTTGATTCCTTTAACTTCTAAATTGTTGATCAGTTGATTTACAGTAAGCAACATTTGTGATACTTAAACAGACTGGCTCTTTTTTACACACATTATTGTCATATATTTGTTCAGAATTGCCTAATTTTGATCAGACTCTCTCTTTTATAGACGTGTAATATATTCTAAGAATCTGCTAAAGAGTAAAACCATGATACTTTGTGTTTTCCATCTATTGTGAGAAGATTTGTGATAAACCAGAGTTCATGTATTTAATCACACTGTAAACAGTTCTTTGTCAAGCATGTCTCATTATTTGTTATCTGAACAACCCTTTTACATAAGACATCGTATAAATGTTGAAATTTTTTATTTAACTTTTATTTAACCAGGTCAGTTTAACACTTATACAAGATTAACACTTTTACAAGGGAGTCCTGGCCAAGAAGGCAGCAAGGAAAACATATCTGTCAAGGTTGAACTGAAGGCACATCAGCTCTCAAGACTTCAGCAACCGGCTCTGTTTAACAAACTTATTCCACGTTTCTCACATTACTCAGAATTCCTTTTGAATAAGGATTGCTTTTACACGACCCAAACATTAAACAAATTATTCCATTTCTTGCCTCATTGGAGGTCTGATTATTCACCAGCTGTAAAATATAGATGCCTTTCTCCATGATTCCCATAGCTCTGTTTCGCACCAAACATATAAAATAAATAAAGAATTGATGTAAAAAAAATAAACAAAAATCTAAGTTTGACTTAAACTTTGGCAAACTTGGACAGCTACTGTTAATGAGACCGGAGTATCCATAAGAGATGCTCTGTGTGATTGAATTTGGGATGAGAAATGAAAGTTGCGCTTCTTTGATGATCAACTGCTTATAAACTGTGATCGCTCACACTGAATCAAGGAAAGCTCAAATTACACTTGAAGATTTGAGGTTTATGTGTTTGTGAGCATGTCTAAGCTCATCTCTTTCCCACCTGCCACCGTCGTGCTGCAGCTCAGGGACTGACAGATTGTGCCCTCTGTTTGGATCTCAGCTGCCACGATGTGGGACATTAGCTCCATGATAGGTGGATAAAAACTAAAAAAATAGAAAAGAGATGTAAAAACAAAAACAAGACAACTATTTTTTAGTTTGAAAGTTAGTCTTTTTATTTACATCACCCAAAGGTTTAATGATCAAATCAGTGCTTCAACCAATAAACGAGAGACGAACGAATCATTGCCTCTTCAGCAATCCTAGTCATCAAAAGTAACTTAATGTCCAAACTCAAGCTGCAATTCACCACATTGCAGCAGCCAGACAACATGACATCATTCACAATACTCCTAATGACCCCATCCATGAAAGAAATTAGTAGTAAATGAACTAATCACTCGCGGGTTGCACATTGCTACAGGAGAGGGTGAAAAAAATGGGTGAATTAGTAAGCAGTTATGATGATGGAGGGCAACTGACAGTTAGTTATGCAGCGAGAGATTCCAAGTTGTGTTTACCCGGCTGTTTTATGTCTTCTCCTCATCTTTCTGCCTCACTGGAAGAACTTTCTACAGGCTTAATGAGTTTGGAGCCTTCACTGTTTTAGATTGATGTGACCCGGGTTGAAGAGGAATCCTTGAAAATGATTTTTTTTTTTTTTTTTTTCCAGAAAATCTACCGTGGGGTCACTCTAGTTACTTCAAGGGACATTATTTGTTGTTGTATGCAGAAGTTTGGCCACCTCTTGGGCCTTGGGTATACATTTTTTACTTTGAAAAGTACTGACTGTAGAAAGATATTGCAAAGCAAGCATTTTTAAATGGGTGCTTGTTTGGTTTTTCTTTTAATTAACTAAAAAAAACTTTAATTTGAGGAGTCAAACTATAAATAAGGTGTTTCCCAAACATTTTTCATAGAAGATATGATTAAATTTCATTGTACAGGTAATATATTTTGTTCAGGCAATACTTATACAAGGCTATTTTGTGTTTGTTTATTTAAGAGGTGGGTCTTTAACGTGTTAATTACAATTAATAAATTTAAAACCATCAATTAAAAAGTTAAACCACTATTTTTTTTTTGTTTGTGTTTTTTTTTTGTTTGTTTGTTTTTTTTGTTTTTTAAAGCAACTACGGACATATGTAGTGACATTGGAGAATTTAGGAGACAGATGTGAAATGTGAAAGGACTCCACAGCTGCTGCTGCAGGTCTCACCCCTTGAGTCCCACCCCTAGTTTATTTCTCCTCCATCAAATTGGAGCTGATATAAAGAAGTTTCACAGCCAGAATCATGGGAGCTGCCAAGTCTGCTAGGTTCTGCTAAGGACTACCAATTACGACGGGTGCAGGGTATTTTACACTGATGACATGCACAAATGAGCAACACACATGCAATACGGAGAGCTCCTGAACTCGATGATTGAAAAATGGATATTTGTGAAACCCAAAAAGGCTTCTGGGACATATTGTGCCATAGGTGTTTGCAGCAGCTTGTGAAAACAAATAAATGTGTACGTTTTAATGTGAGTGCGCAGCTGCAGACCAGGTCCATAGTACAGGTGCAGCCTGCAGTCTCCACCTCTCCATCCTCTGAAACCACCACCCAAGTCATGTAGCAGGAATCATTTAGACACTGGCTTGGCTAAGCATCCGTTTCTATTTCTGCCGTGTTTGTGTCTGCTATCAACACACAGCCGACTGCGTCGCTAAGTCTGTGGCATTTCTGTTTATCACCATGGACTCAACAAAGTACGTAAATATATTGCTAGTTGTAACACGAGGCCATTTTATCATATTAACTTCCCAGTTCAGTGTCGAAGCAGGGTGAGGAAGTAATAAAACACTTTCTTTTATAAGAAATAAATGAGAATGTTACCATTTTAGAGACATCACGATTCAATGTCAATGAATGCAGAACTTACTCAACCGGAAGCGCTTGGCAGAAATTGACCGACTAAGTAAAACGGAAATGTCCGTGAAACTTGTTTATCTAACTTAGCCCCCATGAGCCCTTGTGTGAAATATGCGACTGACATCCGGTTTGACCAGAACCAGCGTTTATTTACATGCTTGATGTTCGCGCTACTCCACTTTTTATGAACTTTTTAGGTAAACTATGTGGGAACATCAGCTGTCACAGCTCAGACAAGACAACGTTACAATCCCTCTGCCTCGTGCACCAGAGGGGTGGGGGGAGGATATGAAAATCTGGCCAAAAAGTTTGCAAGCAGAGATTTAATCTAACACCAGAAACCAGCTTACTCCAAAATATGACTAAAATAAGATATCCTATTAGATGGCGAATAATATTTTCTTCACTTGTTTACAAAAAATTGATATTGCAGAAATGGAAAAACAAAGAAGCGCCTAGAATAGAAAAGTGGAAATCTTTGATGAAATATTATTTACAAATAGAGAGAAATTTGTCATCAGATAAAAATAATTAAAAAAAAAAATTCAATTTGTGTGGGGAAGTATTTATGATGCCCTCTAAAGTTGGCCAAACACTACTGGAGGTTATTCACTTAGATAGTGGATGTAGTTCAAGAGCTAAGAGCGCAGTGAGCATGAGTGTGTGTGTGTGTGTGTATGTCTCGTCTTGTTATAGGTTTAGTTGTTGTTGCTTTTTTATTGTTATTTTTTGTTTGTTTTGTTTTATATTTCTTTGTTTTTTTGTATTCTTTTTTCTCCCCTTTTTGTATATGTTGTGTTAATATGTCACCTTTTCTGAAGACAAGATTTTTGAACATATTGGTTGTACAGTTTACATTATCTATTATCATGTATTCATTTTCTAACCACTTTTTGTGTCTGTATGGGAAGATCGTTCAGTGAATAGGACTGTGCATGTTTAGTGATGAGTTGGACTCTTGAATGATGGGAATTGTACAATCCTTTAAAATCATAAATAAAAACAATTATCAAGAAAAAGAAAATCTGGCCAAAAATAACACAAAGTAGCATTATTAGACACTTAACTCTGTCACGTCTGACTGTGAAGCAATGAGCAATCTTAAAAGCTTTAAGGCTTATCACTACCTACATGATAATGATAATAATAATAATACATTTTATTTGAAAAACGCCTTATCAGAGCACCCAAGGATACTGTACAGAGCAGATAAAACATTGAAACCAGTAAGCCAAAACAGTAAAAACACAAAACATAACAGGTACCACATAAAAACAACATTGGATTGGTGCATATGGACTTGGGTAGAAAAAGAGTGTCTGTACAAAGACTAGAGTCTGGATTTAAAGAGAGGGAAATGTCTATACTGGACAGAGACTGGGAATTCCAAAGATGGGGAGCAGACTAATACACAGTAATAAGGTTGATCATGTTTTGTTGAAAGAGGTGGGATACAAAGTTATTTACTTAACAGCAGATGTAATTTCTTTTTATTCGCAAAATGCAAACATTTGGTCGCAGTCTGAGTCCTGCAGCCACTCTCTCTCTCAGACTGAGGTCCGTGTTCTACACATCGCTGGTTGTTAGTACAACCATGAACAGCGCAACGTGTTCCCGAACTGGGAAAGTACATTTTTCTGGGGCAAATCATTGAGAAATGTTATGAATAATCTTGTTGAAATGTTTGAATAAACTGCTACCAGAAATGAAAATTTACATTGTAAGTCAGTGGGTAAGCAGTATTTCCAGTGTCTCACAGGAAGTTGATCGCATAATTATTTCTACATTCATTAGCTCAGGAATAAGGTGGATAGTCTCATTGCTGTTTGTCTGTTTGCAACATAAGACAAAAACTAAGTGGAATATCTTGAAATCTGGCAAAGAGGTAAGAGGAAAGAAAGGATCCCTCATTGGCCTTTATGAAAGATTTAACAGCCTGTACTGTATATGGTCTCTTTTGCTACCTTTTCTCTTTCTTAAAATTCTGACAAAGGCTAATTTAAACAGTTGTAAAGGAATATGTCAGGTATTCAACATCTGTTTGTTAAAACACTTAAAAAGATTAAGAAAATTTATGTTAAATTGTGAAGTTAGACTGTCTGTTTTTGGGGTGGGGTTTTGTTGTTGTTGTTTTCCTGCATTTTTAGTGCAGTAGGTGGTTGAGGCAAGCTTAACCAAACCCTGCCTTTACACCATAATGCTTTTAAAAGGTCCGTGCTATCAATTAGCATTAAATTAGCCAGTCAGCTGACATGTAGTTTACAGTTCAGCCTTCATCTTTGGAGTGAATCCTCTTTGGGTGCTTGGATTTAGGCCTCTTACTAAGGTCTTTCATAACTTCAGATTTTTATTTCTTATTTACATGCAACAACAGTTTTTTGGCAGTGAAACTGAACATTTTGGAAAATGCCCTCCAGGGTGAATAATTTAGTTGACTTCAACTGTAATGTTTATGTATGGACTGAAAAACCAGGGTTTGGGGCTTGGGCTGTCAGATTGTGCATCATTCCCATCTTTTTTATTCAGTGTCCAAAATGTGCATCTACCTTCTCTTTTTTTTACATAGCAACAGCTGAGTTAGCCAAGATTTCTAACATGGTACCGTTAAGTCTGGGGTGCCAACAATAACTCAGAAAATCAGTTTTGTACTTGGTGGTTTAAGGAACTAAATTAATTGTCTTACATGCAGATTGCTGCTTGACAGCATGTGCATGCTCTTATTAGAGTACTATACACTGTAAAACATTTATATTTTTTTATGTACTTTGACTTTAATGTCACTTACTGGCATTAATTTTCTGTGGACGTGTAAGTATAATTTGTGCAAATTTATTCAATTTGTTGGTTTGTCCAAATACGGTACTGCAGGGGGTGGAAAACAAATTAAAACCGGTCCTTTAGGCCGACTCGATTTACTATTACTTTAGTCAAATAGCCCTGTTCCACTCAAATGAACTAATAACATTTCAGTGATTAGAAAAGTCATCCACATCAGGCCTCCACTGTGAGCACAATGCAAAGTGTGGTGTCGAATTGAGAAGGTTGTAGCAACAAACACTCACATGGAAGAGAATTTAACAAATAGTTGGAAAATTGGATAAAACATAGAAATTCATAACTTGAAAAGGCACCATATAAATTGTGATTCTTTAAAAGATATTAGATCATACATGCTAGAATTTAAACTTTAAAAAAAAAAAAATGCAATTTTTCTTGTTGCCAACAAATAAATTCTAGATCCAGCAATTAACCTGCTGTGGTAAAATAGTCAGCTATTGTTTTCAAAATAAAAACTTAACTAATTGCTAAATAAAATAGCAGGATAGTGCATTTGTATTGATGAGTGGAGCTGAGAAGGGAAGTCTTAGATTTTTACCTTTACAAGTTTGGGTATAAATGAAGTGGTCCAGGTCAAGGACTTTTCTCGGCAGAGTCTGTTTTAACTGAGAGATGTCTGGAGGCTGGATGACAGCTTGAGTAACACACTCACAAACTGTGGCACACTCTCTTGCATGCATAATCTTTCTCTCACATACACAAACACACAGCAGCACAGTTAGCAGTGTGGCTAGCACCATCAGACCATGTGGTATGGTGTTAATCACACCTTTGTCCATTAGCACTTTAGCGCGAGGAGCCTGTAGTGTGCTCATACACACGCCCCACTGAGAGATAAAATACAGCAACAGACCTGCTTATTTTCAGCACTGGCTGGAAAAGGATATGTATATAACATATTTCTTGTTTATTAATTGTTACAACTAGCTTTCAATAACTTATTTATTCATTTTATATACCTGCATAATTTGTTTTCACGGTCTGGAGCCTATCCCAGTAGCCAGCAGGCGAGAGGCAGGGTACCTACTGGACAGGTTGCAAGTCCATCACAGGGCCAACACAGAGACAAATAACACTACAACCGTGCATGCTCACACTCACCCCTCAGGTAGATTTAGCATAATCAATTAACCTAACATGCATTTTATTGAACTGTGGGAGGGAAGCCAGAATATCCAGTGAAAACCAACACATGCACAGGAAGAACACGCAAACTCCACCAGGGAGGAACTAGCTGAGATTCAAACCAAAAACATTCTGTGAAGCAGCAGTGCAGATTACCACACACTCCAAGCCTGATTTCAATAACTAATAATATAATATGAATAAAATAATATAAAATGAAAAAATATATACTGTATGACACATATTTGCTTGCTGTGTGTCATACGTAATAAGAAGCTGACTTACACTCATTGACTTTTTTAGCTGTTTTCTGAATTGATGCATAAGTGCAGAACCTCCACTGCAAAACTAACAAAATTTCATAACTTACCAGTTTAACATTTTTAAACCGCTGTGATAGTTACTTTTAATGGAGACATTATCATTTACTGGCTAACTGATAAATTTAATTCAAATACCCTGTGTTGTTGCAACTTATCATTTATTATGATTCATATTAAAGACCCACAACGTAACTTTTAGACCTTAAAAATATGCATTTCTGACTCGTTGTGATGGCATATTAACATTCATTAAGCGCACTATGTAGCATTTTTATCCGGAACTTGGCCGTGACGTTGCTGCTGACTAATGGTTGTGCACCGTATCATGTGCTAGCAAATGGATACAGTATGAACACAGCAGGTGTTTTGCATCATGTCGGATTTGGCAAAGAAACGCAAAAAAACATTACTGGAGAAAGAGAGGAACAGACAGAGAGGAAGGGACAAAACAAGAGAAAAGACAAGACTATCTTTTACTGGCTGGAGTGAGCTCACAGTACAGGTACAACGCAAGATGGATGCCAGTTTGGCCGTCGATAGGGGCTCTTCACTGAGAAAATTGCTAAAAGTTGCATTTTGGGTCTTTAACCTTATTTCATATTCATATATTAGTTTTTTGGGGATGTTTTTGTTTATAACACTTTTTCATACATGTGCAAATTGAGTTAAGTTTCACCTAAAGGTACAGTATGTAAGAATTACTGACACCTAGTGGTAAAGATGGGTATCTGAAAGAAAAGACGTTTTCTGTCAAATTACTTCATATTCCAAGCACTGTTGTGAATGTAAGGTGGTCGTTGATGGCCAAAATTCTCCCAGACATAAAGATGTTTTCATCTGTGAGTGGATCCAGAGGTCTCAGGTGTAGCTATGACTGTACTATGAGTAACTACTTTTAATCTCTACTTATCCCAAACGGTGCTCTAACTCCCATTAAACAAGGCTGGTATAGCAGTTTTAAGCTCAGAGGGTTCTCTTTCACACACATTTTGTCCATTCAGGGACACCGTAGTAAAAATGGTGGAACAAATATGGCAGCCTCCATATATGAACCCCCACCCCCAACAAGTAGACGTAAATGACTTATTCTAAGAAAATACACACATAACAGTTATTCTAGTGAAGTGATTACACATCAATGGAAACACAGTTTTGAATTATATAGCACATTTTTCTGCCACTGACCTTTTTTTTACACACTGTACCTTTAAAAGGTACAGTATGTACCTTTAAAGGTACCATACCACTTGGTGCCACACAAGTATTCCAAATGCTTACTGAAACTGGGAGGTAGCATGTGATGTCAGTGTATTTAGTCAAACGTGCCATATTTGTCAGTTCATCATCTGTAGTGTCAGTCAGGTTTGTTCATCTAAACCTGGTTGTTCTTTACTTTGTTATTCATTATGAGACAAAGTATAACAAAGTTCTACATTGCTGTTACAGAGGGAAAAAAACAGGATGACTCTCCTGCTGTGAGGAAAGAATGTCAAATATTGCTCACTTCTGAATCCACATGAAGAGTGGTTGGCATTTGTTATTGTTTGCCTTTGTCTGTAACTTGTTGGTACAAAGCTAAGAATATTTTGCTGGAGTTTATGAATGAGAAGCCTACACACACTGATGAAAATTAGTCACCCACTGCTGCTTTTATGGAGAATTTTCTTACACAAAGCCTAACAGAGATCCTGGTCTGAAAGCTGTGTCAGTCATTAAAAGAAATTATATTTAGGTTATAACATCTGCCCACATTTGTATTTTTGCCTTGCTGAGCTTTGACGACAAATACTTAATACATGGCAAAAACTGTCCAAGGCAGGCTCCCCAACATAGATTTATGTGAATGATTGTGCAAGCAAAGTTTGCCAGCATAAAGCTGAGCCAACTTCATTGATAAAGCACTTTAAAATACAGCAAATACTGACTATAGGACATTAAAATACATTAAAAGACATGAAATCTAACAGTACAAAAAGTAGAAATGAAACGTAAAAAATAAGACAAGCAAAAAGTAAGACCAGAAGACAGGGGAAAAAATGGAAAGAGGGTCAGGATCGCTCAGGTCCAATTGCTGTTAGAAGTTACTTACTCTATGGATCCAAATATTTACAAGCTCCATTTTTCTCAAAAACTGGTCCCAAGCTTCCCCTGACAATTTATCAAATCTTCTTTGTCACACGTTTGCAGTCGACCTGAACAATTTTCTCGCCTCCTGACTTATTTGTTCTCTATCAGAGCTTATTACCGTAACTATCAAGATAGCAACCACAAAATCCAAGGTCTCATGATACCCTTGCCCATCCTTTGCAGCAAATAGGTAAAAAAAAAAAAAAAAAAAAAAAAAAAACCTTTATGAGCACATATTGTAACAATGGTGCATTCAGTAAACGAAATCAAATACCTTTGTTTGCACATTTTATAAAAGGGATGCATGCACAAATGCACTGCACAAGCAGACATAAAGAGCATCAAATATAGAGCACACAGAAGGAGAGAAGCTGCACGATTTGACATCATGCCTCCATATCTTTGCTTGGCAAGCTGCTGTTTGCTGCTGTATTGATATTAAAAAATCATATTTTGGAAGATTAAATGCATTTATTATTTCTAAAACCTACAAGGTTGATTTTTGAGCATATTAAGCAATGATGATCAGAGAAATCCTTATCTATATTTGCAAAAATACATGTTTTATCATATCAGAAACCATTTCAAGAAAAGCTCCACAGAGGTCAAAACTTTACAGGGCACATTGTAATATAAGTTTATCTCCTTTGTGATGGATGCAGTAAATATACAATGTAAAGATGTCACCTTGAGCCTTGGAATTCTGATGGATTTCATTTTTTTATTTTATTTTATTTTAACCATTTTCAGACATATAGACTGAATGGTTTGACACTAAATCAAACCATGATAAAGATATCAATCATCAGTTTCAGCGTCCAGTCCAGCTCACAGCGACTGAATGGTTAATCATTAAATACACCAAGACATTAGCATATGATGTAAAAGTATCAGTAAAGTGAAAAATTGAAGTTAGTGCTGCATTAAATCTATCCATGTCTCCGTAAAATAGAATAAAACCTGCATAAAACTTAAGTCAAAACATATTTCAGTTACAAATATTAGTAGCTGGAGTTTTAAGTTTTACTTCAAACAGTCTTTAGATGCTTCGACTGTTGCTGGTTGAATAATCTACAAGTGGAAATTAATAAAACATACCCATGAACAAGCTTAACAAACAAATTTAAGCTGAATCACATGCTGTAGGTGTCTATTACTCCTGCTTCATTACAATTTCTCATTTCTGCCATGTAGCGGCTCCCCGCTGGCCTGCTGGAATTTACACTGATTCTGTATGCAGCATTGCAATGCTTGCTTTATTGTCCAAGCAAGGCGGTTATTAAAACAGAAAAGACTGTGATTTGTTTTCTGATCGGATGCTCAAAGATTACAGCCGTGATGAATAATAAAATCAAATGTGGGGTTATTCTGGAACTGAAATATGTGCTCATGGCTTCATTTTAAGGATTCCTTCATCTCATAAGTGATAGCTCCATGTAGACAATCTTTAGCTTCTTTGCTCTAAAAAAAAAACCCTGGAATACCTTTGTGTTTAAAATTGAACTTTAACTTCAAATATTTGAACTATTTGGGGGCGCTTGATTTACTTAAGAAGGCTGGAACAGAGACGAGACACATTACTGGTGAGATTAAAGTAAATCGAGCTCTCTGGTTTCTGCTGTGTTTGCTGTAAGATCAAGCAGCAGGAAAGGAGTGGAGCTCTCTGTCTTGATCAAGATTTAAAAGGTGTGTGTATGTGCCACAATGTGCATGAAGAATACTTTTAGTCACACAGTGTAGACGAGCACTCACCGCTTTCCTGCCACCCTCTGCCGTGAGCTGTTGGAAAATAAACTGCACTATAATGAAGTCATCTTCTTTTTTTTTTTTTTTTTTTAAATTGACCTGTTTTGGATATGGATGGTCTGTATAGACTCAAACTCTTTGCACTTATAGAGATGAATAAGAAACTTCTGAGCTAAACAAAAAATATCCCCATCCCTTCACTTCACATCATGTTTTGACTCAGAGACTAAATTTCACACCCAAACAATGCCAGGGACTTTCATATACGTTTACAGTAGCCAAAGCGCAAAAAAGGCTCGCGATTGGTCACACAATGAGTGCGTGCCACTGCACCAAGACTTGACTGTCTATGCTTACCTCCCAGCATCACTCCAGTATGGATGTATTCATGCATGTGTGTGTCTTATTGCATGTGTGTGCAAATTATGGATCAAAATGTCGCTGAGTCAAAGCCCTCTACTTCCCTCAAGTGGGCAAAGCGGAGAACTGGAGACAGCACTGGGTTTACCTGGCTGTTTGTAGAGTAAATGTGTTTTTTGTGTGCGTGTGTGGGTGTGGGGGTGTGTGTGTGGGCTTGTATGTGTGTCTGCTCTTTGCATGCCCATGCCTCTTATTTAAACCAGAGATTAGCGGATAGAGAGGGAGCAGCAGAGCAAGACGAACAAATATACAAACGCTGTGAGGGAAAGGCGGATGTGTGGTCGAGATGTGGAACGGGGCAGAAATGAAAAAGTACCAGAGTTAGCCTGCATGCAGAAATTTTCTAAAAATGCGAGAGGCTGCATCGGTCACTTTAGATACAACTGAAATGGGTTATTTTGAGTGACAGACGCTGAAGTCTCTCTGAAGTCTCTCTCAGGGGCTGAACTGCATCCACTAAAGTCATCACAGTAACACAAAGATGCAGCCTTTTAGAAGCTGATGTTTCTAGATGTATACAAAGAGAAGAGGTTTACAAGCTCATGATTTATACCTTTTGACAAAGCATTTGTTGTGCTTCTCCTCAGCTACTACAAACTCCACAAGTCACACCAAGAATGGGTGCAATTTATCAGTGATTAGTGATCAAAGTAAGTCTGTATAAGTAAGTATGCTCTGTTTTGTCCATGCTGCACATAAGGGCAATATATGAAGTATTACTAGAGGTTCTTATTTGCTTCAATAACGTGAAGATTTTCTTTGCTTAACCAAAGATGTTTTCATGCTTCCTTTGCCAAACTATATAGCCTCTCTAAGAGACATTATCTGCACCAAAACTCCTTCATTTCACCAATATTTTAAGTAGAATGAACAAATGAACGAGTACTATTGTCCTGTGAGTTCAGAGTTAACTCTCCATTAGGGGTTTCTCTGCGCTCTACAGGCCGCCGCGTGTTTCCGATGCGCATTGCTGTAGTACAGCTGAGAAGAGCAGCTCACTACCCAGACACATCACAAACTTTAATCCACAAAACTCTGAACTCACAGGACAATAGTACTCATTTGTTTGTTCATTCTACTTAAAATATTGGTGAAATGAAGGAGTTGTGCTGCAGATAATGCCATAAATAGAGGCTGCCCCGTCTCTCCCTGGATGCACGCCAGAGGGAGACTCAACGTATCTTCCAAAGAAGTCAAAGTGATACAGAAATTTTACCGGTGAGTAAATGCACGTATAAACTCCTAGAAATAAGGTCCAGGTTGAAAAAAAAAAGGAAGTTATCATTCAAAGGCCCACAACGTAACTTTAAGCAGTTTTCTCAGTGAAAACGTGCCCCGTTTCAACAACAAAACTGGCATCCATCTTCATCCTATTGTACCTGTACTGTGAGCTCACTCCAGCCAGTAAAAGAGTTATCTTGACTCTAGTGCTTTCTCTTCCTCTCTTTCCTTTTCTCTTTCTTCTGTAATGTTTTCTTGCGTTTCTTTGCAGAATCGTCCATGATGCGCATTCAAGATACCGCTGTGTTCATATCATAGACCGTAAATAGAGAGGGACGAACTTTCCGCTAATCCACCTGTTGGTTTCTGAAGAGCTAAAAGTGAAGCCAGTTAGGCGTGTCCCACCGTCGCCATCTTGCCGTGTCACATGTGTCATCGCTCCCGGAAAATACTAAAATGGGTAAAGGCAAGGCCGGTCCTGCCACAGGCAAATGACTGACAGCTGATGTACTCTGGGCTAAATGGTAACCGAGCTAACTCAAAACTAACAGGAGCTAACAAAGAAGCCCCCTAAGCGGAGGTGTAAAGGTAAGTCACACTTAGACTTGCTATTAGCTGACTGGAAACCGTCGTTGTGCTACTCTGCTACAAACTGAGACCTTGCCAAGAGCAAACAAGGAGCTAACTACAGTAGGAGCCACCGGTCGGCCAGCCAGGCTGCCGCATGTCAATCAAAAGGACACGCCCTCAATTATGTGTAATGTTAAGATTAAACAACATCTATTTTTTTTCTTTTCTCTTTGTTTTCTTCTATATTTTTTCTTCTTTTTTTTTTCCTTTTTTTTTTTTTTCTTTTTCTTTTTTCCTTTCCTATTATCTACCCTCATCTATTTAGCTGAATAGAGATAAATGAATAAAGAAAGATAAAAAGGAAAAGAAAAAGGAATAGAGATAAAGAAATAATGAGCCCATCCTCTCCCCTTCTCTCCCCACTCTCTCCCCCTTTCATCACACCTCTTTTACACCAACCTCCACACCCTTCCCCCTAGGAATCCAAGAAGTACAACATGTTCCTCTATGAGAGAATAGACTTCGCCTTCTTTCTATCTATGCATTTGGTAGCTCTTCCTTTCATTGTATTCATGTTCTCTTCATTTCTTTTGTGCTCCCTCCTCCTGCTCCTCCTCCCTCCCCCCCGAGCCGCCCCCCCCCCACCCCCCCCCCCCCCCCCCCCCCCCCCCCCCGGCCCCCCTTCCCCCTTTCCCCCCCCAAAGCGCCCTTTCCTCCCCCCCCGGGGGCCCCGGCCCCCCCCCCGCCCGCCCCCTGCCGTCTGGCGCCCCCCCCCCCGCCCCCCCGACCACCCGCCGCCCCCCCCAGCGCGCGCCCCGCCGCCCCCGCGGCCGAGACGCCCCCCCCCCCCCCGCCCCCCCGCCCGCGGCCACCCACCCCCCCCCCCCCCACCCCCCTCCCCTACCCCCCCCCACCGCACCCCCCCCCCCCCCCCACCCCCCCCCCCCCCCCCCCCCCCCCCCCCCCCCCCCCTCCCCCCCCTCCCCCCCCCCCCCCCCCCCCCCCCCCCCCCCCCCCCCCCCCCCCCACCCCCCCCCCCCCCCATCTCCCCCCCCCCCCCCCCTACCCTATCCCCCGTCACCTCCCCCCCCCTCCCCCAAGGCCACCCCACCTCTCAATTCACCACCCCCTTACCCCCACCCCCCCCACACCCCCCCCACACCCCCCCCCCGCACCCCCCCCCCCCTAACCCCCCCCCCCCCCCCCCCCCCCCCCCCCACCCCCCCCCCCCCCCCCCCCCCCCCCCCCGCCCCCACCCCCCCCCCCCCACCCCCCCCCCCACCCCCCCCCCCCCTCCCCCCCCCCCCCCTCCCTCCCCCCCCCCCTCCCACCCACCCCCCCACTCCCCCCCCCCCCCTCCCATACCCACCCTCACACCCCCCCCCCCCCCCCCCCCTCCCCCCCCCCCCCCCCCCCCCCCCCCCCCCCCCCCCCCCCCCCCCCCCCACCCCCCCCCCCCCCCCCCCCCCCCCCCTCCCCCCCCCCCCCCCCCCCCCCCCCCCCCCCCCCCCCCCCCCCCCCCCCCCCCCCCCCCCCCCCCCCCCCCCCCCCATCCCCCCCCCCCCCCACCCCTCCCCCCCCCCCCTCCCCCCCCCCCCCCCCCCCCCCCCCCCCTCCCTCCCCCCCCCCCCTCCCCACCCCCCCCCCCCACCCCCCTCCCTCCCCTCCCCCCCTCCTCCCTCCCCCCCCCCCCTCCCCCCCCCCCCCCCCCCCTCCCCCCCCCCCCCCCCCCTCCCCCTCCTCCCCCTCCCCCCCCTCCTTCTTTTTTTTCTCCCCCCCTCCCTTCCCTTTCCCCTCCCCCCCTCTCTCCTGCCCCTTCCCCCGGGGCAGCCGAGGGGTCCTTCCCCCCAAACACCCCCCCCCCCCCCCCCCCCCCCCCCCCCCCCCCCCCCCCCCCCCCCCCCCCCCCCCCCCCCGGACCCCCCCGCCCCGCCTCCCCCCCTTTCCCCCCGCCCCCGACCCCGCCCCCGCCCCCCCCCCCCCCCCCACCGCCCCCCCGGCCCCCCCCCCTCCAAGCACCCCGCCCCCCCCCCCCCCCCCCCCCCCCCCCCCCCCCCCCCCCCCCCCCCCCCTGTCCGTTGTTTTTTGTTTTTATTTTAAGCTGTGTTTCGTTTTCTTGTCAGGATTGGGGTGCTCTTGCGGCGTGATCCCCCCACCGGCCCCTCCCTCCTCCCCCTCCCCATTCCCCCCCCCCCCTCATCCGATTTGGACCTGTCCTATTTTTATTTTTTGTGTTTTTTTATTTTATTTTTTTTTGGGCTTAAGTCTATTTTTTATTTTGGCGCGGACTGGCTCTCTTTTTGTCCTCCCCCTCCCCCCCCCCCTCCCTCCCCCCCCCCCCCCCCCACACGTATCTTTCTTTTAACTTAATCTGTGTGGGGGGGAGCTTTGGGGGGGGAGGACCTGGGGGGGGTTTCTCCCCTCCTTGAAGTTCCCCCTCCATCATCATCTTTTCCCCCCCCCTCCCTCCCCCCCCCCCGCGCTCAGCCCGCAGGCGCAGCCCCCCCCCCCCCCCGCCCCCCCTCCCCCCCCCCCCGGCCCCCCCCCCCCCGGCCGGCCCCCCCCCCCCCCCCCGCGGCCAGGGGGGGGGGGGGAAGGGGAAGGGGCGGACCGGGGGGGGGGGGGGGCCCGGCCCCCCCCCCCCACCCCCCCCACCCCCCCCCCACCCCCCACCCAGCCCCCCTCCTTCCTTTTTTTTTTCCCCCTTTCCCCCCCCCTCCCCCCCCCCACCCCTTCTCCCCCCCCCCACCCCCCACCCACCCCACCCCCCTCCCCCCTCCCCCCCCCCCCCCCCCCCCCCCCCCCCCCCCCCCCCCTCCCCCCCCCCCCCCCCCCCCCCCCCCCCCCCCCCCCCCCCCCCCCCCCCCCCCCCCCCCCCCCCCCCCCCCCCCCCCCACACAACGAATGAGTTATAAAAAAAATTCTCCCCCCTCGCAGTTGACATGAAGGTAAACTTGACCTATTAAACCTAAAATGATTTTTTTAATTTTTATTTCTGCTGTGAAGTTGGCGATTTTAACTTGAGAGTCTATGTGGACATGTTCTGTTTTGCAGCCCCTAGCGGATCAAGGGAGAACTACAAAAAATGACGTATACTCATGGTTGGCCACCAGAGGTTGCAAGTCAAGGCATGGCCAGTTTATTTGAGTAGTACATTTCATGTGCAGAACAATTCCAAGTGCTTTACATAAAACATTACAAGCATTACAGCGGGGTGCAAAAGGGGGAAAAAAAATAAATAAAAGATAAAAAATAAAAAATTAGAAGCATGATTCAAAATTAAAAACATTTAAGATTAAAAAGAGAAAATATAGAGACGTGCGGATTTTAACTTTTGAATAAAATCTATGTAAATGCAGCGGAGAACAGGTGGGCCTTCAACCTGGATTTAAATAAACTAAGTGTTTCAGCTGATCTGAGACTTTCTGGGAGTTTGTTCCAGACATGTGGAGTATCGAAGCTGAATGCAGCTTCTCCATGTCTGGTTCTGACTCTGGGAACTGATAAAAGACCAGATCCAGATGACCTGAGGGGTCTAGTAGGTTCATACTGGGTCAAGAGGTCACTGATGTATTTTGGGCCCTGGGGAACTCCACAGGTCATTTTTGTCCATTCAGATGTAAAATTACCTACTGACACAAAGTACTTCCTGTTCTCCAAGTACGTTTTGAACCAGTTTAGTACAGAACTAGAGACCCACCCACTTCTCCAGTCGATGGAGTAATATATTGTGGTCAACTGTATCAAATGCAGCACTGAGATCCAGTAAAACCAACACTGACATTTTTCCAGCGTCAGTATTCAGACATATGTCATTCATGACTTTGGTCAGAGCAGTCTCGGTGCTGTGGTGCTGTCTAAAACCTGACTGGAAGACATCATAACAGTTGTTTTCTCTTTAAAAGTCATTTAGCTGGTGAAAGGCTGCTTTTTCAATGATCTTACTTAAAAATGGAAGATTGGAGATCGGCCTGTAGCTGCTCATCTGTGTCTTGTCTAGATTATCCTTTATTAGTAGAAGTTTGATCACAGCTGTTTTCAGTGACTCTGGGAAAAGAACTGACGTTAAAGAGGAGTTCACAATCACAAGGTTGCTGCTTGGTTCACATCTGGTACGTCATGGCTGCGCCCCAGATACAAAACTTACATATTGCTGTTTCTGAACCTCGGGACGCCTCTGGGCAGTGACAGCTCAAAAATGTGCACAATGAATGTTGGTGTGCCATCAAAACGAGTCAGAAATGCAATTTTTTTTTTTTAGGTCTAAAAATTACGTTGTGTGTCTTTAAGTAAACAAAGGGCCACACAATGAACACATTATATCCAATGTTTGGTTGCTGATCTTTGGATGGATGCCAGCCTTGTAAAATAAAGAAGAATGAGACGGAGGAGTGATACAGATTAGAAAAACACAAAGTAATAATAGAAAGGGAGAAAGGTTAAGTGGATAAGAAAATCAACGAAAGGGAATAACAAAGGCCAAAACTTAAAAGTCAGACAGGAAATAACTGGACTGAAGGGAGCGAACAAATGAAAGAGGTGTAGAGAGTGAAAATAGAGATGGTGGATGGATGGATGGATGGATGAATGGAAGAGAGATGGAGCCATGAGGTGCTGAACCGTTCATGTGGAACTCATCTCTTTCCATTGTTGACACCCTGTGACCTGTATCACACACACCCACACACACACACAGTTGTGCCTAGTGGGCAAGTTGGAACCTTCTCACGTGTATGCAGCCAAAAACTGGAGACGAAAAAAAAAAAAAAAAACACTGTGACAACACAGTGTTCACCTGTCAAAACAAAAGTAAGAGCAGCGATCTGGTGATTTATCAGTTTGATGTTTCAGACAACAGCTTTGAATAATTTAGTTTCTAATATTCCAACATATCAAAAGTTTTCCTCAGCTTGATTTATCTATCCAGCACCACGAGCACAGAACAAGAACGGGAGCATTCCTTTTGAATATACAGATGCACATCAACAAAAAAAAGTGATTACCACAATGCTGAACATTAAGGTGGGTCTACGGTGTATGAAGCATTGATCTGTTTATTCTATTGATCTGTTTGCACAGCAGAGATCAATCATGCTCATGAATGTGTCTTCGTGATGTCTACCTTTATTTAATACCAAGACTGAGGGTCGTAATTTTCATCTAGATTTAAATCCAGACATAAACTTGACTGTCCTGATATTTTTCTTTGAGTCAATGAAAAGTATTGACTACAATATGTTTTGATGGTCACGTTACAGCAGGAGGGTTAAATGTAATGTACAGAATTGAGTATAGAAACCTGTTGTATTTTCGTAGGGCTGCAGCTATCGATTATTTTTGTAATCGAGTAATCTAGCTATTCCTCTGATGATAAATCGAGTTATTGATAAATTGACATTCTGAAGTTATTTAAATTTCACAACTTAAATTGATTGTAAGAGCTAGAATTTCTAGCTTTCAGAGTTCTAAAGTGCAGAGTTTGCCCTGAGCGCAGCACTGATGCCCACCCATGCTTCTCTGCCATAAACTTCATTGTTCCTTCCACATCTTATCATTTAATTCTGAGCTTTACTGAAATGGAAACAATTGGCCGTTCATTAGAGGACCTAGATACATATTCAAGTCCACAAAACTTGCAGTATAAATGTATTAACAAGAAAGGATGATCAGCACCTGCTGAACTGACTCCCAGCAGTTTAAAAAAATCATTTATTTATTATTATGAAAATAATTTTTTTAAAAACGCTGAGACCTTCTGATAGACTTTTAACCTGGTATCACTGGTAATGTAACGTTTGTAGTTCAGTGACTGCAAACCTGCAGGGGCTTTTATTTTGAAAGTCACCGTATGCTTTATGCTACTCCCATGTCTGATTTCCCCTGTCTGGATTAATGAGAGCTGATTCTGGAAGCTGCTGTGTCAAAAACAGACTCGACGCCCATATTTAGAAGAGAGCTGCGACAGCGTGCTTCTGGCTCACGCTGCGGGGTCCCCGGTGTGGACTAAGTCATCGATTAAAACTGTCCTCTTGAGCTCCGGAGGCCGCGCAGCACACGGAGCGCAGAGCAGACGGACCCGCTCTGAACTGCCTTTACTGACCAGGCGCAGCCAAATCCACGGATTATACTGTACAGATAATAAAGGACTTATATTATTTCTACATCGTGGATCACATGCGTACCGAACCGCGGAGAGGGTACTGTGTTTCCTCTCTCTTTTGGTCTAGTTTGTACGGTCCCATACAGTTTTTCCTCCCTCCGCGTTAGTTACATTATTAGCATAAAGCTAACTGTTATGCTCAACAGAAATACCTGTCCGTCACTTGCGTTAACGATCAGCCCAGGTTGTGTAACAGAAAAACCATCCGGGTGGATGTGCAAAATACAAAGAGTGAATTTAACGAATCCTCAAGGCAGTTAATTTGCCTCGAGCAATTTTATGAATCAAATTACTTGAGTAATCATTGCAGCCCTATATTTTCATATATTTCTTATGTAATAGTATTTACATTCAAAGAACAGGACAAAACATTGGCCTCTTTTTTTACTTTTATTACCGTTTCTTTTGTCAGATTGCATACGCTGTAAATTCTAACAAGTTGAGCTTACTTAAAAATACAGATGTCCTTATCCGATCACGTGATTGGAAATCAGGGCCAATCATGTGGTTTCAGTCTAGATCGGAATGAGCTGTGACATCCTGATCAGGGATCGGATAAGTGTTTCCTTGACATTAGCTGTGTTCGAAATCATCCACTCATCCACTCACTCCCTACTCCTTACATAGTGTATATGATGTAGTCCACTATATCATGTACACTATGTAGGGAACGACGGGAGGAGATTTCAGACACTACATGGGGTGATGTCGGTAGATGCACTGCGACGTGCAGTGGCAAAACTTCAATAAAGTTTTTTCTTTTTTTTTTTTTTTTTTTAGACGTGCAGTAGCGGTAGCTAACAGTTATGAACGACAGACACCTTTCCTGCTACGAAGAAATACCACTATTGTTAAAAGCTATTGTTAAAAGCTACACAACAATGCCACTAAAGCAAATGTTGGTACTTTAACGTTTACTTACGTTTACTTACATTTAAGCTGCTTCGCCATTTTTCTTCTTCTGCGATCACAAAACACAGCCGCATTGCATTGTGGTATACGGGAGTACAATGTCGGGTACATCGCTTGTACACTTACATTCGCGGTGCATTGTGGGTATTTTGTCGTGGACGATGTAGTGGACGAAAAGTAGTGAACAGAATTCGAACACTACAAAATGGCGTGCTCACTATATAGTGCACTACATCCGTGATAGGGAGCGATTTCAAACACAGCTATTGACTCAGCAGCAGCAGGCCACCACTGGTTATAATGTTACGGCACATCTTCAGAATGGAAATGTTTCACGTGGACCTCAACATTTCCAATCTGAAGCTGCATTACCGCCTCCACCTGCAGCAGCCCACTACCAACCATCTCCTCTGCACATGGACACATGGACAACCTCCGGGTGCAAGCTGCAGGAGTCGGACCAAACCGGGTGCAACAAAAGTACCACAATTTGACAGAACACCAGAACCGATGTGACCTGAAGGCTTTAAAGATATCATAAACTTCATAATTAAGGAGGATAGCGTGTTTTTTAGTGGGTTTGGTTCACCATTTCATCAAAACACCTAAAAATCAGCTTCTTTTAATGAGAAAATGGCAAATACAGATTTTCAATATGACAAGAGTTATAATGTAGTTGTTTAGAAAATAAATGTGTCAACATCACAGATTAATTTCCCTGTATTAAAACAAGATTTTTGGTATCGACAGTGAAAGTACGCCACTAGGGGAAGCCCCAAGCTGAAGTTACTGAGTTCTACTTTAAAAGATAAAGTTTAATTCTGGAGGGTGATTATTGCTGGCAGGAATAATCTTCTGTACTTTTCTGTCTAGCATTAGCCTTTAAGAAGTCTCGCTGAACATGTGTTATTGTTTCCTCGCTGTGTTGTGTAGAGGATGTGAAGAATCATCTATTATTTTCAGCAGTTTGTAATAACAGTGTTTAAAACCAGAAATATTGTAAAGTTACTCCATTTGTGTTCTGTTGTTTTGGACAACTGGAACATTTAAGTTCGTCCGTCCGTCTATCTATCTATCTATCTATCTATCTATCTATCTATCTATCTATCTATCTATCTATCTATCTATCTATCTATCTATCTATCTATCTATCTATCTATCTATCTATCTATCTTATCTAAAAGAGTGGGGCAGCATGGCCCTCTCTTGAAGCAAGGCTTGTCATCATTGCAGGCAATTTCAATGCAGCCAGATATTGACGTGTGATTCTGAAACCAGTGGCAACTCCATATCTCCATAGTCTGGGGTTGAACTCTGACCTCCAAGATGACGATGCTGACCCCAACAGAAGAGGATTTATCAGATGCTCTGAAGTGGCCCAGCTGACTTCAACCCCATTAAACACTTGTAGATCTCTTTGGATGTGCTGCACAGCACCTGCCAGAGTAACTAGCACAACTACGCTGGCTGACTTGCAACAAATGCTGGTTGAAGAGTAGGATAAAACCCCATAGCAGTGACTGACCAAGCTGGTGATCAGCTTGAGAAGGTGCCAGGCTGGCTTTATATGGTTCATCCACATTCTATTGGAGCCCCTGTTTCTAAAACTAATAAATTCTTAAATTCCCTATTTGTCTTAATTCTTCATAGTGCAATCATCCAATCGAATGATGACACCAAGCAAGCATCAATTGCAGAATAAGCTGTTTGGAGTTGGCAGAGAAGATTTGGGATGATTTCTATGGGTGCAACCCACATACCCAACTCTGCTGCTCATCAAGTTTCAAGTTTATTTAATCTATATAGCATAATTCTAACAACACTTGTCCAAAGTGCTGCAAAGTTAATCAACAACTAAAATCAATCACACAAACACATTTTCCTTACAAATGTGTCACCATTTAAAAGGGAAACACAAATATCCTAATTTTTTGTTTTGTTTATAGCTCAGATATTTTCAGCAAATTAGACATTTTTGTTTTTCGTTCGAGAAACTCCTAGATGCAGATGAATACCATTTTATTATTCCCATTTATCGGGTGTCATTGCACAACTTCTGCTATCAGTCATGATGTAACGTTGTAAGATCACGTGATTTTTTCAGATTTCATATCAGAAAAATTAACTTCACTTTTGAACCCTCATTTAATTCATTCTGTGTACATGTGTTTTACTGTCCTCTGACTAAGTTGTTTCAAAGATTACTGGAAATGGCTTCTCATTTGAGCTTAGGGCAGTTTCACTCATTCAGACGCACATGCTCACACACACACACACACCACACACACACACCAAGAGAGAGACTTAGGTAAATCTCAGACAGTCAAGGCTTTTAAAGGTTTAGGAGTGTAGCAGCACTTACACAGATTACCTCCATCTCTTCTCTATAAAGGCTCTCTCTCCACACACACGTGCACACGGACACACACACACACATACAGTCTCTAACATTCAATTACCTCTATCTATTCACTTTAGACACACACAGAAACGCACCCAGTTACACTAGCCCTTATTGATTTTCATTCAGTGTTGTGCACACGCGTTCTGCTCAGTAGTGTGTATCTACATGTGCGCTATAGAAGGCAGGTTAAGTGTGTTTGCATTGTATGTATATCTTTGTGAGAACATGTTGATGTTTAACACCTTAGGATTTTTTTTTTTACAGCAGCTGCAGTGCCTCTCGTCACACTTTCTGAAACGCTTGGTTTGAGTTTCCATCACTCGAAGTCAGGGATCTCAACCTCTGGTCCTTGAAGCCACTACACTGCATACTTTACATGATTCTCTGTTGCAAAACATCAGATTCAAATGAATGAGTTATTGTGCAGAATTTGACAACAGGCTGCTGGATCAATTTGATTTGAATGGAGTGTGATGGAGCAGGCAAAGATCTAAAAACCTGTAGGGTGGACCTCAAGGACCAGAGCCTCCCACAAAGCCCTGTCTGCTCTGTTTTCTTTGTGCTCCATGGTTCAAAACTAGGGCCAATTAAATTTGGTGTTGAGACAGTGGTAAAGTTGGATTTTGATAGCCTTTGAAGTTTTATTTAAAGAGAACTACCATTAGCACGAACAAAAGCACCATATTCACATGTACTCTAAATATGGCAATAAAATTCAGCTCCCATAAAATTCATGCAAATTCTGATGCCTTTTTTATGCTTTTTAAGCTTTGAAATTTTACAGACCTTTAGTAACACAATAACATTTAAAAAAAGGGCAAAACAAGAACAGAACATAAAATTTGAAAGGTTGGTTTCGGTAAAAAAAAATATCAAGATCTCAGAGATGTGTGTGTGTGGGGGTTTTTTTTTTTGTTTGTTTGTTTGTTTGTTTGTTTTTTTTAATTTCCCAGGTAAGCAAATGGTTATGTGTAAAATTAAAGGTAGCACCAAATTTAAAGAAAAATAAATGTAAAGGCATCATTAATGTTGTATGCTACTGTACAACGCCCACAGATTGAGGAAAGATTTAAGTTGATGATGACGGTGGAAGTGGAACTATATAAGATTGGAAAATTCCCTTAAATATTGGAAATTTGTTGCAGAATGTGTCAGTAGCTCAGATAATTAATTGCAGTCCTTGGAGACTTATTATGGTGTTTTAAGGATTAGAGATGTCCCGATCAATTTTCTTTGCTCCGGAGTTCAAGTTCAAGTCATTTGATTTGGAGTATCAGCTGATACCGAGTCCCAATCTGATTCTTCTGTCATACATGATAATGGTGCGTTCCAGTTGTCTCAGGATTCTGAGCAGACGTGAGTTGGGGACGTCATTACCAGGCATTTTCCGTTCCAGTTGCACCAACTTAGGGGGAAAAATAGAAATCTCCAAAACAGCCTATTTCTGAGCTAGAGCAGCTAAAAAATAAAACAATTACAAAAATAACACAGAAGTTATGACACTGTTTCCATGATCCGCTGTGACACCGTAAAATTTAATAACAATTCGGTGCTGTTTACACTTGGAAATTATGAACAGAAAATCTCTTACATAGAAGTTTAATGAATACAACAATGGTACTGGACGCTGCCATCTTTAAATCTAAAATTTCAGGGTCCTCTGCAAATTACGAGCTCATATCTCGGAAAAATGAGTTCATCACGTCACTTCCTTGGAAAATTACCTCGGAAAAACGAGTTCCGAGACAACTGGAACGCACAAAAAGGGGGCACACGGCACGCCAATGTATGTTACCTTGTTACATTCGTTAAGCTAGCCAATGTCAATTTCATCAGTCTAGAGTAGCATTAGCACCGTGTTTGCTGTTCAACATCAATATCTTTATATTGCCTGTCAACAAAACCTAAAAAACTGATTGGCAACCTTTTTCACTCTCCGGACTCCTCACGTACTGTAACAAGTATGTCAGATGGTCTCGATGTTTACCTGCCAGTTGGCTCTGCCTCTCTCCCTGATGCCATTCTCCATATGCTGTGTTTATGTGCAGAGCAGATGCCTGACAGCAGAGCATCCTACCACTGGTGCTTCTGGAGGCAGCAACGTAGCTTCAGTTAAGAATTTTTAACATTGTCCACATGAAACTATTTAATTATCGACATTTTGAAGATGCGGAGCTGATAGTATAACTGTGGCAGCCCGCCGCTGCAAAGTCAATGTAGCAAACATTTATTTGATCTATGATGTAACAGCCAAATCGAATTGAATCTGACACCATGTGATCACCCCAATTTCAAATTAAGTGATAGGATTGGGACACCCCTAATCATAACTGGATATTTGTAGATGTGTACAGTGAATCTGGTGCATTGCAGAGTTGGCATGCAAGCAAAATATAATTTGACCAGTGCTGTCTTTTTAAAAAAAAAAAAAAAAAGAAAGAAAGAAAGAAAAGAAAAGGAGTTGATTTGAACTAATTTTCTGACTTTAAGATGCATAAAAGAACAAACTAGAAGAGCATTCAGAGAGCACAGACCTCTGCCATGAACATCTCCAGAAAACTGCTTCCCCATGTGGCCTTGTCTTGCAATCACAAAGAATCCTTAAAAAAAATCCAAATGTTGGTCCGGATCAACACCAAAATTTATTCAGTTCTTCCTTTTACCATGATCAAAATTCCCTGAAAATTTCATCCCAATCTGTTCAGTACTTTTTGAGTTATTTTGCTAATGGACAGACAGACAAACGCCTGTGGTTACATTATCTCTGCTACTCCATGGCAGAGTGTGCACAAACTGCATCCAAATCTAATTTGTTAATTGGACAGCTGAGCTCGTGGCAGTTCCTAAAAGTAACCAACAAGTTTTGTTTTGTATTTAAATTCTTTTTTATATGCATTTTTGTTCTGTTAACATATAGTCTCATTAACGAATTATTTTTCCCCTTCAGCTCAAATTGGATTTTCCTTTTAACAGAAAAAATGGCTCAGTAGTCTGGTTCTACAATTTCTAAATATGTGTGTGGTTTTTTTGCATGCATTTGTGTGATATGATAAATAAACCAAAGGCATGCAATATAAAAGGAAAAACATTTATTTGTTGTTTTCATATCAGTGTGCACCTCATTTTGTGTGCTCATTATTTAAATACACACACAAACTCCACACTAAAGATTTCAAGAGAAGAAAACACAAAGCATCAAGTAACACCAAATAATCAGAAAGTAATTCAATCCACACATTCACACCCACACATATCAGACTGATTGTAATGCAGCTCATTTAGTCGACACTCACACACACACACACACCTATGCACACAAAGCTTTTGTAGCTTTTTCCAATAGGCCTTACCGTCATGGAAAGGTTTTGCGGAACAATAGCTGTCCATTGTAATTGAAACTGGTAACTGTCCAACGAGTCTTGGAAGGCTATTACAAGGGGTGTTTGTGTGTCTGCAGGTCAGGGATCCCACATCAGGTCCTGCTCAGCACCATTTTGATTTCCCCACTGAACTCACCAGCTGTACCTGCTGAGCAGAACACACACACACACAAGTCGTGTTTAATTGTAATGGGGCATTTTGTGAGTCACAAAACACGAGCTGTCTGTTCCTCCATCACAGCTGAAATGAGGGGGGAATCGTTGTCAGTGTGCAAGGAGAATTAGTTCCTGTATTTTCCTCTTCTTGCTACTAAACTTCACCTTTTTCCTGCTTTATGTATAATGAGTCTTTTTGTCATCTTAATGGAAGCCATAAGAAATATTGTGTTGTCTTTGGCAACCTATTCTGACAAGCAAATGTGCAGTTGACACATTTATGCCCATGCTGAAAACATATTAATGTCATTACTTTAATGGTGATGCACAAATATCGAAACATGTACACTTTTGATAACATCTAAACCAAACAATGTACATTTAACCAAACCACATCCACATTTAAACTCCTAAATCCAGCACTTCACAAAAAAAAGTAAAGTAAAAAAAGAAAAAGTAAAATGACTGTTGGACATGTACAAAAAATATAAACAGTGTGAGTACGTGAATATTTTGATGATAAGATAAAATATGATTGTACTCATATGCAAAACAATTGATGGGTTTAGGCTTTGAAAAATCATAGAAGACAGCTTGCTCTACCATATCTTAGTTTTTTCTAACTGCAGTTAAATGATTTGCTTAATTAAACAATGCCTGTCTGATTTCCAAGGAAGAAGATTGTGCCTTGTGGCACAAAAGCAAACGTTATTCCCCTTGCTGGTGGCACAGAAACGGGGACCTCTGGGGTGAGAGGCTCAAAGACAGAGATGTATAGGAAAAGTCTGATCATTTTCTTTCACAAGCATGACAAAATCCATCCATCATTTTTCTAAGCCCACTTACTCCAGTTCAGGGTTGCACGGGGGCACAAGAGACTATCCCAGCTGCTATCAGGCAAGAGAATCCATTACAGGGCCAACACAGAAATGAACAAACATCACACCAGTGATGAATCACCAGTTGAGCCTAATCACTTGTCCTAATCCTAACCTAAATCTAATTGTAACTTAATCTCTAAAACCTAATCTTGACCCTCAAAACGGGGTTCATCCCCGTGGGGACCGGGAAAATGTCCCCACGAGGGCAAGACGTCCCACAGTGATGGTAAAAATCCAGATCATGGTCCCCTCAATGTTGCAAATACGTGGCCACACACACACACACACACACACACACACACACAACTCAGCCTCAAAAATAGTTTTCCAAGACCTACTGTACTTACATGTGGCAAAACAAGTTACCAACACAGGCCAAACTCTGATGACAAAAGAAGTGGAAATAATCCCTGCAACACCTTGTCTGTGGTAAAATATGTTTTTGTTTGGCACAGATTTTGTTTAGTGTTTTTTTTCTGTTTTAAAAAAAGAGGTTGTGATCATTATGTATGCGTGTTGGAATAACAGCTGGTTGTGAAGCTCAGTGCTCAGATTCATAACCTTCTCTGCTCTGTGTGTGTCATATCTATCCCAGACTGGCACTCAGTGATCTACAGCTCCTTAATATGATACCAATAGGGCTTGAAAGGGCACATAAGATTTCACAATGCTTGTGGGCTTTACCGGCAAGAGTTTTGGTTTATATAGTGCTGTGAGACACAGGCTCAAACACGTGAAAAAATGGATGGAATCAAAGAGAATGTTGCAGTTGCATTGCTGACTTCCATATCACTCTCCCTTCTCCTTTTTCTCTGTTGAAATCTGGCGTTATCTGCAGCTTTCACCTCTGTGTGTCTGAGATGTACTGACAGTGCACAGTCTGAATGGGTTTCATTCATTTCATACGCAGGGCTCCCTCAAAGACACACACGCCCACTATTATTTTTAAAGGAGCCCTATCATGAAAAATGGACTTTTAAGAGCTTTTCAGCATGTTCTGTGTTTTCAGCATGTTCTGAGCATAAAAAACTTCCTTTAAGTCGTTTTTTTGTCTTCATTTGTGCATATTTGAGCAGTATATATGAATATTCAAGCCAAGCTCTAGCTTCCGTAACATAACTGGCTGACACCGGTATATGCAACGAGGTGGCACCAAAGAAACTCAACACTCTCTGAGGACGAAACTAACAGCCTGCAGGAAGATTCAGAGACAAACAGCCATCAGCTAACAGACGTTTGCTCCAGAGTTCAGGAGAAAAGCGCTTTTTTTTTTTCTTTTTTTTTTTTAAGCTGTAGAGGACGGCAAGTTGGGAAAAATGTGGTTGCGTTCAGCCTGGCAGTTTATTCGTTGTACTGGACAAATCGACTTGCCAGAAGTGGTTGGATTATATCTTCAGGAGCAGAAAAAAAAAAACTCAACTTTTTGTGTGAACTTCACTCCTGACAACATCATGAATCTCAGGCAGTAAAGTTAGTTTTTTTTTCTCGGGGTTTACTACTGAAACCTGATGCAGTTCCCACTACAAAAACGCCTCATGGACAGACAACAACACCTGTGACTGATAAACGTCTCTCAGCTACAATGCTAAGTATTAGCGTATGATTTGTTTGCTAATTTACTTACTTGTCAGGGGTCTCTGTGGTACTTCTGTGGTACTGCGTGTACTACAAACTCCATATCAGACTCTGGGTTGAGCATACAGCTGGTCCGTTTTATCCCGTCGATCGGAGTCCGATTATCCAGCAATGTTTACAAATAACATCCATGTGAGCTGCCAGTGTTGGTGCTAAAAATAATTCTGTGACCCTTCAGAATCAGTGTCTCTTCCGATGCCATGCAATGTCATGAAATGGGCATAAAACATGTTGCAATTGGTCGAGAGCTCCGTGGTTCAGTACAGTCAGCCATCTTTCTTCCATGTTGGAAATTAGACGCATAAAAAAACTAATATTCAACATCAAATTAGTTTCTATAGTAGCGATGGGAACAGGGAACGTTTGAAAAGCATGATACAGCTCCTTTAAAATGAGGTCAGTAGCAATAAACCCTTAAAGTCAATGTCCCATGAGTGAGGATATTTATGATATAAACCCAAAAGTGATCTACAAGTTGAGGAAAGAGAGGGTGTCTGCTTTTACTTTGCTTGTGCCCTCAGCTTATTGGCTAACGCTAGTGTGGCAAGGTACGCAACGGAGGGCCCAGGGCAGGATTTCATCCCCAGACTCCCAGGTAAAAGTCATGCGTGCTGACCATTCAGCCAAAGGGACATCTCTGTGGCCAAGTACCAGGGCGCAGGATCTATCAGAGGCATAGTGACAGGATCCCACACTGTCACACTAACAGCCAACTAAATGCTACATGTGAAACAGCAAAACACTAGGAACACCACAACAAACTAGAACCAGTCTGAAAATACCGTGTCCACACCAACATGTGTCAGGTGATGCCGTTGAAAGTGATATTTGGTCATCTCACGACTGCTATTCAGGCCATTCGGCATCTCTTCGTTAGCTCACATGTTTGAGCTCCCTGGCTTTTTCTTCCACATTGAAAATTAGAAAAATCTCACCCTATTTTTTTTTTTTTTAAACCAGAACGATCATGTGAACGATTGAGGCAGTTAATGACAGCACGATTGCGCCATTTTTTTAACTTATAAAAATGTGTAAATCAAAAGAAAAAGAACGAGGCCAGCATCGTGCATGCAGTTGGCATGAACAAACTTGACAGTTGACCGTAAAACCCACAATGCATTGCAGTTTTCTCAGTCCACTACATCATCCTTTCAAACCCTATAGGGTTAGTTAGTTAGTTATTATCCTACATTTCCAGGATTTCCTGATGCTGCCCCCATAGTAAATGTTGGTGTCTTTTTATGAATGATTTTATTGAATGTAAACAACTTTAACTGGATCCTTCAACAACTTCTTGAGGCTTTCTTATAAAAGCTGCAAAGCATCTCATCAAGTAAAGTGGGGCAGAAAAAAGAGCACAGCAACAACTATGGAGCAGGAAAAAGTTGTTTTTTTTATTTTCAGCCATCTGCAATATTTGTTTGTATAATGTCCCGTTTAAGTTCTCTCTGCTCCTCCCAGGTGCTCTTCATATGACCAAACAAGCCCCTCACTTCATTTACTTCCTCATTTCATATTAACAGTGTTGTGTAAAGCTTGAAGGGGAAGAAGTAAGGCATTACACCTGGATCCAGTTTAAACCCTGCAGTTTGTTTCTGCTCGACTCCCCATGTTGTAGCCTCATCATTATTTCTTTACTCCCAACAGATGGATCTAAAATGCAACAAGCAAGCCAAGGGGGAGATGGGGGAGAGAGAGAGAAGAGAGGAGGAATAGAGGCAGAAGTGCAAAGGATTAAAGAGGGAAGAGCTTCGTAGACAAAGGAAAAGAAGAGAGGACAGCAGAGCCGCCTGGAGGAAACAGAGGCAGAGGTGAGAAAAGAGCGCAGCTTTGTTTATAACACCCTCCAGCAAATGTTTGTGGGAAACTTCAGCAGCCTCAGGTTTGATTTGGCATGCACTGGTGAGTCATCGTGCAACCTCAGGGTGTGTGTTTGTGTGCTATGAACAACTAATTCCAGCTTGAATAGGGTTAAAAGGCCTTACAAAGGCTGTGCATTTACTGTACAACTTCCCCAAGAAATCCACTGGCAGCATGTGTCTTTCATGTTGTTCATATATTCAGATTAATCTGTTGCTGTTTTTTTGCTTGTTTAGTTTTGTTTTGTTTTTTATTATTATTTTCTTATCACCGAGGTCATCCATCCTTCTGAAGAAAGGGTAATAGGTGGAGCACACATCCGGAAAGGTCACCAATACATCACAGGATGAACACAAAGAGATAAACATCAACCAATTAACGTGGCATGCAAGTCTCAGCTGATCAACAGGTCTGAGCCTACGGATTCTTTCCATGTTGTCCAACTGAGGTCACCTGAGGTAAAATAAAACCTTTTTAAAGGTTCAGTTCAGAGTCTGGTAACATGACACCACAGACTGTATTCCTGCAGCTGATTGGTGTGTAGATGCTGGCTTTGGTTACATATGTGATTAATTTCATTTATGTTTTTCTTTTCCTTTTATGTTTTGAGGATAACTGTTTGATTGGTGAGACCTTTTTGGTTATGCTTATTTTTTTCCTTCTTTTTTGGCTTTGGTATTGGCAAAGGTGTGCAGCTTTGACCTGTCACTGTTTTATAGTGTCTCAGAGAGGGGGTTCAGGATGTGTTGGGGACACATAACACAAGTGTCACAGTCGATACCAATTCTGAAAAGGCTGAGGAGTTCACACAAGCCGACTGGATTCCGTAGATTCATTCAAGATTGGGGATAACACATCTTACGACTGTATCCTACACGGGATTACAGACAACAAGATCGTTCAACCCGACTGAGGTGGTGGAAGTGTACTGACTCGTTGCATGCCAACCGCCACTATACAGAAAAGAAGAAGAAGAAAAAGACACAAATCATCTTCTAGATTCTTCTTTCAATTTTGTTGGAGTAACGTATTTGTTGTCGCGCATCCCCCCACACCCCATCTGTGACGTCTGCGACCCCAGGAATGTAGGGGAATTCCCAAGGCTGCGGCGCATGGCTGTGCCTGCTTCTCCCGTTACAATAATAAACTGTATAAATGCTATGTTTACAGTGACATCGGGCTGTGAGGAGGCTACCGTGGCCTATAAACAAATATGTTTCACAAATGTGCATTAACCTTGGAAGCAACGGGTCACCCACGGGTACTCCCACCACCCCCCTGAAATAAAAAAAGTAATTCAATTGCAGTGACTCTCTGGTGAGTCGGGGTGGTCCTTCTTCCTCTGTCCCTCTGCCTGTTTTGGCCACACTAAGCCGTCTTTCACTTCGCATCCAACCTTATCTCAGACCGCTTCTTATTTCGGCTTGTCTGACCCCACAGCATTGAATGCGTCACATACTCTCCCACTCACCCCTCTTCTGTTTGCGTGAAATGCTGGAGGACAGGGTGCCACAGAACCCATTTTTGCCCGTTTCCACTCAAACAAGGAGCTTCAATTTCTATCTCAGTTAAATTCTTTATTTTTCTTCACTACCATACTCATATTTTGTCTTTCTGATCGTGCAGAGAGGAGAATCCCTGGTGCAGGTACTCAAACGTGTGCTCAATTCCACATTTATGGGATCTACGAAGGAAGCATACTTGGATCCGTGTATATGCATTGATTACATCTGAAAAATCAGGATTGGATCGTATGCCAGGTTTCAGTAGGAAATCCACCCAATTCTTTGTGCATGAGGCCCCTGGTGTTGTCCCGCGTGGCTCCCAGTCAGGTGTAGTTGGCTCAAGATTTCAAACATATTTGACTACAACTGAGGTCTCAAAGTCATGAGCGCTGACCATTCAGCCAAAGGGACATCCCTGTGGCCAAGTAGCCAGGGCACATGATCAGTCGGAGGCATAGTGACAGGACCGTCAACTGCCACATCTCTCCCCCTCTTTCTGTAAGCACGTCCTCGTGCGCCACACAGGGTGCCAATTATGGATCCATGAACTGTTTACCAGCGTTTCACATGGATCCTGCCGACAACGCCAGAATGTGGCAATGTACACAACAGAGGGCCCGGGCGGGATTTGATCCCCAGATTCCCAGGTAAAAGTCATGCGCGCTGACCATTTAGCCAAAGGGACATCCCTATGGCCAAGTAGCCAGGGCACATGATCAGTCGGAGGCATAATGACAGGACTTTCAACTGCCACACATATACACACCAACAGATTTTTCCTCCGACTGGCAAAGCAGACTGTACCCAACTGGTGCAGACTACGCCCGACTAACAATTGTGGGTAAAATTGGGCAAATAACCTTGTAGTATGTCCCTAGCTTAAGATGTAATGACTGATGGCTGGGATATTAGCCTTCTGACTATTTTTTTTCCCCTTAAAGCAACCTTTACCGATCTTGCATTTCAGAAAGCACAGCAAGATTATTTGAATATAAACAGTCCCGCCTCACTCCTAAGACCCGCCCCTTCATTCCCTCCACCTCCCAATGCAGAATCAAAGGTCTGACAGGCAGGTCCGTTGGACAATCCTAGAGGTGCACCCCACTTCAAGGATTGGTTGGAGTTTTCATTGAATATTTAGAGATTGGAATAATATTTTATTTTGATTAATGGTGGGTCTGTCTTGTATTTTAGAGTTCCATTACCTCATTCATAGCATTTTACCCTGTTAGAAAAATAGTGCAAGAATGCAACATCGGTAAGGGTTGCTTTAATATGTCCATGAACACCTTAGAGCAAACCCACTTCCACATCACACTCAACAGTTTGCTCATTGTTAGCTTCTTTCAAAGCACTTCAATCTATTTATTCAAAGAACTTTAAAATAAGAATGTTCATAACCGTCCGTAGTGGCGGTCTTAGTCTCTCACCATTTCATCAGCAGAGGTTGACTGAGGACAAACAGCATGCTTCAGGCTGGGGGCTGTTTGGTGCCCTGTTGTATGACAGAGGTGAGATATCTGATACACATCTGATAAAGAAGGCCTCATTTTGTACAGAAGTATAATAAGATCAAAGGCTCATCATGGCGAAAACATGGAGTATAATTATTTAATGTTAATATTTAGTTTGCTTCACGTTTGAGAGGAGGAGGCTTTTCTCCTAACCCTCAGATCCCAACAGAATCCCATCGGTCTGCAGTCGAACATATTGTTCTGGGAAGTGCTTTTTATGAATTAAGACTCAAAGCCAACTGAAAGCTATTATTGTAGCAACTTTTATCTCAGAAGGAGCAGGAAGAAGTTTTATTACTTTTCAGCTTCTTGTATTACACGGGAATGACCTATCACTCCCTCTCACTGCTTCAAATGAATGAGAATATTACTGCTAAACTTTTAGCTAGAGCAAATGTGAAATAAAACCCCGCTCCTGTTAAAGCTTAATTACAGTAGCTACCACTGAAATGCACAATTCATTTTGAATTTGAACTTTTTGGGGGGGAAGTATGCCCTTAACAGAGTTGTTCCACAAGACATGTCTGATCTTTGTCCTGATCATCCACTGTTGTCCTAAAACCAATGATAACTACATTTTCTAACATCTGTGACGCTCTTTCTAGCCTCCACTTTCTCATCAAATCCCAAAAATAAAAATAACCCAAATATTGGCATGCTTTTTTTTTTGTTTGTTTGTTTTTTGCTTTCTTCTTCTGTTCATTAGTTCCTGAGGACAACTGAATTTATTATATTTGTTTGCTATAGAAAGAAAAAAGAGCAGTTTGTTAATAAAAAAAAAAAAAACTGCTCAACATTTTCACTGTCTGTAAAAGTTTATCAAAAACAGTGTTGGATTAAATTCATAACTCGTCCTTTTTTACAGCAAGTATTTGAAAGTACTGTAGGTAACTTTTTCTCGAAGTAAATTTTAAATTAAGTACTTTTTTGCTTTTACTCAAGTCCATTTTCAGATGGGTACTCTTACTTGATAGAATTTAAACAAAGTGAAGATACTTTTACTTAATTACAAATTTTTAGTTCTTTTTCCCACCTCTGAAAATAAGTACTGTCTGTAAAAATGCCACATAAATGTGCAGTAAAATAGATTAACATAAGGAATATGAACTTTACATAAAGAGAAAAAACTAAAAGGGATAAAAACCAATATCAAAGTAGAACAGATTAAAACATAGCCCACAATATTAAAGGGATAATACACCCACAAAATGATGTGCCTTCATTTTCTACTCACCCTCATGCTGAGCAAGACTCTAGAGCACTTTTTTAATATCTCAAATGCAGCCTGAGATCGGGGAGGTTTTCGTTATTCACCGACATTCATATAATGGAATTCACCAGTGCCTGAAACAAAAAAGGTCCATAAAAATCCACAAAAACTTGGCAATATTCCTCCATACTGCTCGTCCAATGTAATCCAAGTGTCCTGAGTGGGTAGTGTTCATAACTTACTTAAAAAACATAATTTAGGATATTTTTATAGCCTAAACAGTAAAATATCATACTTTCGCGATGCAAGTTCACAACACTGCGGACAAACCAGGACAAACACAAGAGGGGTTGGCTATTGATTTAAAACAAAGAAAGAAAGGCACATTCTTTGGCAATTCTCCAAACTTGGTCATGGAGAGCTTTATATGTGAGAAGAAGAACTTTAAATTCTATCCTGAATTTCACAGGAAGCCAATGAAGAGAAGCCAGGACTGGAGAAATATGATCTCTCCTGCTGGTTCTAGTCAGAACCATCGCTGCAGCATTTTGGATCGGTAGGAGACTTCTCAAGGCATATTTGGGGCAGCCCAATAATAAGGAATTACAAGAATTAATTCAACCCGGCTGCTCTGGTACTTATGTTCCCCCGGTCCCAAGCCACCATGCCAATGGACCAAAACTGTAAGAATGCAATTAAGCATTCACTGATGTTGCCCCTGAGAGCTAGGAGAGATGTGCTCTCACAAAACACCTTCACTGACAATCAAAGTGAGGACAACTGTGTCAAGTTTGTGTAAATGCGTCTTAACTTGTGTGTATGAAGCACCTTCACTACACAAACTACATCAGAGTGAGGAAGGATTTCTGAAAATGATACAAAATAGGCCAACAGAAACCAAATGCCTGCAATATTTGAAGACATACAGGGTAGGAAAGTTCATTTAGACTTACTCAGATGTGTTATGGTCTAATTGTGTGATTGTGTGAATACACACAGAGCTGGATGATAAGCTAGGTGGACCTGAAGGTTTATGTTACCCATCATTTGGTGATCACTCCTCAATGAGCAACAGTAAATTATGAACTCATTAGAATGACAGCTTATAAAAATGTTATGTGTTCATATGCTTTCTATTTCTTCTGCAAAATGGAGGACTATATGCCAAAATAACTTCCAAAGGTGACAGTGCTCTCTGAGGCTCAAACAGATACACAAACAGAAAGTCACATTTTTAAAGTGAGCATCAGTTCTCATGACTGCAGGGACTTTTTCTTTTTTTTTTTTTTTCTTTTAGATTTTAACTGATGAACATATCTAGTGAATATCATTTCTTCTAAATCACTTTCTCTCTGTTCACAATCTCTTTTTTGCTTTTTTATTAATCTATTTCATGCTCCAAGTTGTACTGAAGCATATTAAAAGCCACTTTGATAAGCAGAAAAAGTTAGATACATTTGCTTTTTTTGTGTGTGCGTGTGGATTTGGCTACTTTCACTTGCTTTTATCATTCTCTATAGCTTTTTATTAGCTGTCAAGGTGATTGTTTGCCAGTCCTACATCTCTGTCTATTGTCTGACTGATTCCTTTTCTGCCCGCTTTACCTGCCTCAGCTTGATCCCCTCTGCTTGTGATATCTCTTGATCCCTCTGTGCAGTGGCAGACATCACAGGAGCCAGAGTTGAAAGGAATGAAATCAATGGGTCACCTCCCATGACAATTAAAGATTCGGCATGTCGCGATTGGCTTCTATACTGTCAGAAAACAGAGAACGAGGCAACATAGCAAAAGAAGCAGGTAGAAAGGAAGACAGTAAAATCTTATGAGATCCAGACAGAAAATATTCTTGGCATCGATTTATTGTGATCATTTACTTTCAACATATGCTGCTTATGCAATTGGCCAAAAGAATTAAGGATAAAAGAGCCGCTAATGTTCTTCTTCTGGAAAACAATAGATGTTTTCATGGGAAAAATGAATAAATATGGTTTTGATGATGATTAGCTTTGAAATTCATGCTTGACCTTTAAAATTTCTATTTAATGAAATGCAGTCATCACTGTAATATTGCTCAGTGATGCATAATTACTCACCCAGTGTGCAAATTACAATGCAAAACGTCAAGCTGAGAGATAACTCAAATGCTTGCATGTTCCTGAACTTTTTTTCCCATGGCATGAAAGCTTGTGTCATATAATGGCACAGGAATACCACACTTTGTTGAACAAACTTTCGCACAGTATTTAAAATTAATTACAGGATGAGACATTCCTTAAACTTTCACTATGAAAAAATATGTATAAGGCATGATAAAGGATTGCAATGTGATTCCAAATAACACATCAGAAATTTATAACTTAAAAGAAAAAAAAAATGCAGTCACATCAGCATTAGTTGTTATCGTCATTTACTTTAGGGGGACCAGCCTTTCTTTTTCATATCCAAGCTCTGAGCTTCTGTTTCCACACTTTTTTTCTTCATCATTAATTTGGTCTTGCTGGTGTTGTCCATTGTTCTGCATCTCATTCCTTTCATGTCTGAAATACCTGCACACTTTGCACTTTTCAAAGTTTGATGCAGACATATTAAGTGGTAATGCAACGCTAATGGGCAGCATAATCAACCTGCGGAAAAACCTGGCCAATCTTTGATTAAACCTAAGAGTGGATAGAATTTGAAAGCCCGCAGCAGTTTCAGATAATATTAGCAAAAAGCCTGCAGGCAGCTCAAGACATTCAACCCTCAACGGATATCGAATGAATTGAGGATTCACATTTTGCTATGTTTTAAAAGTTGGCATCAGATTTACTTGATAGTTGGATGGAAACACAGCTGGAGAAGGATGTGGGTTCTTTCTGTTTGTTGTCTGACTAACAGTCAGTTTGGCACCATGAGGATTGATGACTAATCAACAAGACACTGGCTAATCAAACACACACACATGCACACATGCTGACTCACACGCATTGACTCGGATAACACACAAGGCACAAGCCATAATTCTCAGTGATTGCGCTTGGATGCCTGCCCATTCTTCCTCTGAATAACACCGTGGCACAAATATCTGTAGGTTTCCATGTTAGCTGAACCTCCAAAAGCGTCTACTATCTAGCTATTTTATCTCTGTTTCCAACATGCTTTTCTTTCTCTTTCCAAAAAACTGGGAGATCTGCTGCCACAGATCCCCTAAAGTACATCAAAAGTGTTGTTTGACCACCATAAGAACCCAATAAATCACTTTGAAAAGGAGAAAAGAAAAGCCAGATATGCTCTGTCGTTTAGTTTTTAATAGATTTAGAGTTTCCACAGGGTAGTAATTAAGTCAGCCTTTGATTTAGTGATTATGTAATTCTATAATAAAACACTTACCCTTCCTAAGAGAGCAAGAAACAAATAGATAGGGTTTGGGGAAAAATTAAATCTATCCTCCAGATTCCAAGCAGGTCCTTTTTGGGAGGCAAAACATGTGGAAGAGGCAGAGAGCAGAGAAGGAGGAGAGTAATAAATGAAGAGAGGAGGGAAAAAAATAAGAGGACAGGAGAAGATGGGCTGCTTGCGCTGATCAAAGTGTAAGTATTCACAGCTCTCTCCTCTCCAAGATTAAATACTAATAACTCTCAACAGCTGCTTAGTGAGCTCACTAACTCTCATTACCACAATGTTCTACATGTGAACCACTTTAGGAGTGAGGAAATGAGAGCAGCAGCTCCGTAATTCCTGTAGGAAAAAGTAAAAACTTAATTGCAAATATCATCTGATGACTTAAAAGTAACATACAAAGCTGCTTTAATAACTGAACAATGCTTTTTCATTCCATATCAAGTTATTTTAGAAAATGTGACAGTGCCTTCACTGTTTGTAAATTTACTTATGGGTCCAAATGTGTGCCTGGAAATACAGTATTAAAACTCTTTTACCCGTGTTACCCGTCTCACTAACTATTGTTATTAGAAATGTATCTGTATTAAAAATACCTTATACTTTATTTACAAACCTTATTTTTAGTGCTGAGAATCACAAATACATAACCAGACATGCAACTGAAGGAAATTTTAGTTTTCCTAAAGCAAAGTCAAACGCCATAAAAAGAACTACAGAGCCCCTAAAGGGACAGGGAGGGGGAAAAAAAAAATTTGCGAGATCTCCCAAAGTTTTTTCCCTACATCAGTGAACCGGAAGCAAAACAGACACACAACAATGGAGGAGCATAATAGTACACATCATCCATGGAGGAAGTGTATTGATTTTTATTTTGGAGTTGGCCCGACATGTAAAGATATAAAATCCCTTCTTAGTCGCAGACATGGCTTTGACATAAGTGAGCGACATCTGAAAAGTATCCTCAGGGCGAGGGGACTTTCTCTTCATAAAGCGTATACTGTGATCTTGCGGTCCTGGTTGACTTCATTAGCAACGAGCTACTCTGGCCAGCTTCATGGGTACCGGTGGGACCCCTCTGCAAACTAAGAACCGCTCTAAATCGTCCTCCATGGCTGCAGGTTGCAGTGCACGGATGATGACTACTGTGTGCCTCCATCGTTGTGCGTCTATTTTGCTTCTGGTTCACTGACGTAGGAGAAGAAACTTTGCGAGATCTCGCAAAAGTATTGCAAGGTCTCGCAAAAAAAGAATTTCCCCTCCATGGAGTTTTTTTCCCCTCTATGTCCCTTTAGGGGCTCCGTAAAGAACTGTTACAGTATGTATAGGCATAAAAGCATGGAATTCACCAGCAAAATGCATTAAATTGATGCCTGAATTTAAAAAATTACAAATATCATTGAAAGAGTATTTATCAAATGTAGAGGTTTTCAAATAAAACATAATTTAAAAGAATTTTTTATAGAAGTTTAGTGGTGGATATGTAGGTATGGATGTGTGTATATATGTATATATATATATATATATATATATATATATACAGTGTTATGGCCGGCTCACAGGCCACAACAAAGACAGGGGAGTCATGAGGAGTATAATAAAATAAGTTAACGCCTCCCACTTCCCCAATCAGAATTTTTTATAGAAGTTTAGTGGTGGATATGTAGATATGGATGTGTGTATATATGTATATATATATATATATATATATATAACAGTATATGTGTGTGTGTGTGTGTGTGTGTGTGTGTATATATATATATATATATATATATATATATATATATATATAATTGTTTTAAAAAAAGGGTAAATTAGAGTGTGCATTAGAAAATATGTGTATTATAGAAATTTGTTTACATGATAGGGTTTATAGTGTTATTGTTTAAGGAAGTGTATGAACATCAATGCAAAGGTAAAATACAGTACTGTATGTGTGAATGTAAAGAAGAATGTAATGGCAACGATAAAGGTAAAATGAGCTGGTTAGATTTCATGATTCTATGACTGTGAGGAAATATAAAATCTTCCTGACTTGCTGTGTTATATAGATTGTTTTTGATTATGTGTGTATATTTTTGTTTTGATAATTATTTTGTTTTTAATGTTCATAATTTTTTGTTGAACCCCAGGAAGAATAGTTGTAGCTTGCTACAGCTAATGGGGATCTTAAATAAACTAAACTAAACTAAACTAAACTAAACTAAACTAAACAACACAAAATCTTTGTGTTCAATTTGTTGAGCATTGGGTCTTATAGGAGGCCTTGCAGATTTGGAACTTTTGCATTCAATCTATGTAAATGCAACTGAGAACAGGTCTGTCTTTAACCTGGATTTAAATAAAGTGTTTCAGCTGATCCCAGGCTTTTTGGGAGTTTGTTCAAGACATGTAGCGCATACAGGTAGGAATCTGAATGCAGCTTCTTCATGTCTGTTTCTGACTCTGCACTGAAAAAAATGATACTTTGGATCAACCTAAAAAAATTGCTGTAATCTGTTACAACTAAATTTATTAGTTTTTCTCAAACTAAATTTATGATTTGGTTGAACCTATAAATTTTGATTTAACGGAAATACATCTTTTACCTTAAAACAAAGAAATTGCTTTGATGCAAAGTAAAAATATAATTCATGACAAAGAAACTTTTTTTCACTTTGTTACAACTTAAATTTCCTTCTTGGAATAAACTAATTTAATTGCTGTAATTCTGTTACAGCTAAATTTATCAGTTTTACTCAAAGTAAAAATATAATTCATAACAAAGAAACACTTTTTTTCACTTTGTTACAACTTAATTTTTCATCTTGGAATAAACTAAACAAATTGCTGTAATTCTGTTACAGCTAAATTCATTAGTTTTACTTAAACTAAATATATGATTTGCTTGAAACAATAAAATTTGATTTACTAGAAATGTATATTTTACCTTAAAACAAAGAAATTGCTTTGATACAAAGTAAACCGAGTAAACCTTTATTTTTTTCTCACTCAATACATTTTAATAGTGCTGAGTCAAAGTGGTACTCATTGCTTGAGTTAGTGACTGAACAATGACATTATTTTCATTAAAGGTTGAATATGGAGCATTTTTGTTAAAAGCTATATTTTTTCAAAAATAATACCTCCACAGGTCGTTTGGGGGTGTACAGAATGAAAGTACAACATTTCCCAGAAAAATTATATTTAGCCTAAAAATAATTATAAAATAATTTTTTACGGGTTCGATAAAGGCATTTTATTTACGTCTATAAGCCAATAAACGCCGCCATTGCGGGTTGCCATATACGATCTCTGTGTGGAAACAATATTTCGGTCATAGTCAGGCTTGTACAGGGGAAAACCGTAGAGACGACCAGTGAAGCAGCTGCTTCAGAGCCCTGGAGATATTGTTATCTGTTTCTGAGGAGGAGTGACCTGAGAAGAGCAAAACCTGGAGTAAATTTAGGTGAAGACTTCACTAAATGGACCCACATAAACGTTTTCCACGGAGTAAAACACTGAAATGGCGACTTTCCTGCTGGATCGGTAAGCTAGCTTGTTTGCTAACATGGCTAACGTTAGCTGTCAGTTATAAACTCCTGTGCGTTACTTGTTAAACATGCTGCAGGCTGTCGGTCACTTGCGTATCAGCAGTGAGCCTGGCATCCCAGCGGCTGGAGTTGTTTTTCTGCCATTGCAACTACAACCAAGACACACGTGATGTCGCTGTTCTGTCCGTATTCCATATTCAACCTTTAATGTCATGTTGGTTTCCAGTCACATATGTTTACAGAAGCCTGTGTGCGTTGGGAGTTTATGGCCTTGTACTATCCTTCACACTCATGGTACAACTTTAACATCCAAACTGAACAGAATTTCTCAACAACTTCCTCTGAATATGAACAAAACAAAAACAGTGAACACATAACTCTAATTCATAGGATAACAATCATAAAAGGTTAAATTCCTGCTGAATTTGTATTTCCCATGAGCCTTTGTGGTCTGGATATGTTGGGTTTCGAAAATAACCCCGCCCCCTTTGTAGTGCATGCACTCTAAAGCCGAAACAACTTAATACATTTACTTTGAGTGAAAGTAAAAACTTATTTTGGACTAAAGAGTGTGATTTTTAAGTTGATTTAATTAAAAAACTTAAGATCTTACCACCAAACCAAAATAATTAAGTTAGATCAATGTAAATAAGTCATTTATATCAACTACAGCCCAGATACTATTTTTACAGTGTGGGAACTGATAAAAGACTAGATTCAGACGACCTGAGGGGTCTGGTATCAAATAATTTGTGATGAAAGAACTGCAATTAACTTACAAAAATAGAGCTATTAGAAACAAAAGTGGAATAAGAAGAGTGTAAATTGATAGGAAGAAGGTGCTCCACAAATGTGAGTGTTTCAGAGGGTTTTGCTCTGAAATTTAAAAAGTGAGTTATGAAATCCAAAATGCATTGTCATTCTGTATCCTTTTCATTCAGTAAAGGTGATCATCAGCAAACTTCCATAGTTAAGTATTATTTCAATATAGTGATTTTATGCTTTTTTTTCTTACCTTGAGACCACAACAGATCTCGCCACCTGACCTTCTAAGAAAAGTTGTCACGAGGGATGTCCGATATTATCGGCCTACCGATATTATCAGCTGATATTGGCGTTAAAATGTAATATCGGAACATATTGGTATAGTTTTTTTTTGGACCAATAGCTTCAAAACCAAGTATTGTATCAAAATCTTGCGAGATTTAATTACGCAACACCAAACTCTTGTGGGATCTTGTTCCATTAGCAGCATGTAAAAGTCCCTGTTATCCTGGAAGAACTTCATATCCCAGCATTCCTTTCAGAGTCATGTGACTACAGTACAGCTGCTGCTGCTACAGACAGACTTGCTTTGAAGTTGCTTATAATATGTCTGGTTTTAAGTTGTTCGTTAAGTTACCAAGTTGTCATAAACATTATAATTAACAACATGTTGACTAATACCTGCTAGTATCTGATATATGGCAGCCAGATGTCCAAAATGAACTTCTCTGGCTGAGGTAAGGCTATTTTGGGATCTTTGTTCTCAGAGTAGAGTGTAGTTCTCAATATATGAGAGGTACTGCCTCACAGTTCTCTGCATATATCGGTATCGGCTGATATTGGATATTGAAATTTAAGAGTTGGACAATATCGGATATTGGTAAAAAAAATAGATATTGAACATCCCTGTTTGTCACCATGGCTAGATGTGCAGAATTACATTTAGATAAATGAGCGTGACAGACTCTGTCGCACAACTAGAGATAAAAGACCAGACTGCGCAATTAAAACTGAAGTAGATGATTATGGCTCAGTTTTTATGATGTGTTAAAAAAAAAGGCATGAAACAGAAAAGGTTGCAGACTGGTGATCCTCTGCCCATCTTTTGTTTCAGAGAGGCTCTGAAATGCTCTTTTTGTACCTGCTGTGAACTAAGCCTATTCCACCTCCCTCTCAAAAGATGGAAAATGCTTTTAAAAAATCACATAGAAATTCAGAAATAGTGTCCTTATTCAGCAGATGACAGGTGTTTATCTAAAACGCTTGCTCACTCCTGCTTTTTTTATCTAACTGAATGAGCTGCAGTATATTTTGCTGTTGTTCATGACTGTGACTAGTATCCTGAGTCCATCATGAGTATCGAGCCTGAGCTTGTGTGTTTGTTTGTGTGAGTCAGGGAGTGTTGATTTTTGTGTTCTGTGTGACTGGCAGTCGGGTGGCATAAGAACTGACAGTTAATCAGTGCATCACTTCCTAATGGGCTAAAATGTACACACAAATACACGCTTCACATACTCACACAAGCTCAGCAAGGAGCATAATTGCCTGTGATTGCATCTGGTTACCCAGCCACACTCATGGTGATTAGCTGCATGATGCTAAGAGAGAAAGAACTAAAGAGCAAACAAGGGAAGAAGACACAGGGAATATGAGTGAGGAAGACACATTAGCCTGCACAGTTGCACACATATTGTCATTCATGAGTAGTTTAAGTCAATTAAAGTCAGTCTACATTCACCAAACCGCATAAACACAAAACAGTACTGAGTGTATATATATATATATATATATATATATATATATATATATATACACAGTTGTGTGAAAAAGTGTCTGCCCCCTTCCTGATTTTTTTTTTTTTTTTTTTTTTTTGTGCATGTTTGTCACATTTATATGTTTCAGATCATCAAACACATTTAAATATTAAGCAAAGATAATACAAGTTAACACAAAATGCAGTTTTTAAATGAAGATTTTTTATTATTAAGGCAGAGAAAAAATCCAAAACTTCATGGCCCTGTGTGAAAAAGTCATTGAAGAAAGAGACTGGGCAAAAATGGCCTGCATGGCAGAGTTCCAAGACCAAAACCACTGCTAAGCAAAAAGAACATAAAATCTTGTCTCAATTTTGCCAGATAGCCTTTTGATGATCCCCAAGACTTTTGGGGAAATACTCTGTGGACTGATGAGGCAAAAGTTGAACTTTTTGGAAGGTGTAGGTTCCATTACATCTGGTGTAAAAGTAACACGGCATTTCAGAAAAGAAACATCATTCCAACAGTAAAATATGGTGGTGGTAGTGTGATGGTCTGGGGCTGTTTTGCAGCTTCAGGACCTGGAAGACTTGCTGTGGTAAATGGAACCATGAATTCTGCTGTCCACCAAAAAATCCCGAAGGAGAATGTCCAGCCATCTGTTGGTGACCTCAAGCTGAAGCGCACCTGGGTTCTGCAGCAGGACAATGATCCAAAACATACCAGCAAGTCCACCTCTGAATGGCTTAAAGGTGCCATGACATCAAATTTCACTTTTCTGGGGTTTTGGGTGTATAATATGGTCTGTTGTGCACTGATGAGGCCATGTGAATGTCCAGAGTGAGAATCAAAGTTCCTGTTTATGGTCTGTCAGCTTTGTCTCTCTGCTCAGAAACAGTTGAATCAGACAGCAGCCTATCATTCTACGTAGTTCTATCATTCTACGTAATTTAATTGCTCCAATAAGAGCACACTATCAAGTAAACAGCGCCCCCCCCTCTCTCTCTCTCTCCTAACGGTTTATGCACCGTCCGCTCCCCCCTCCCCTCCCTGTCTGATTCAGCTTCATGTATGGAGCTAGTAGTAACTTCTGTGCAGTCAGGTCTGGGTTTTCAAACAAATGGATTTAAAAGCAAACTTCTGCAGTAACACTGAGGGAGGTGTCATTACCTGTAAGTTTATTTATTTTCTAAATGCTGTCTTGTCTGATAAACGTAGATCTGAACTGCCCATGTTGCTAGCAGTTAGCCTTTAGCAAACTCCGACCGCAGCTTGACCTAGATTCTCCAAATAAGGTCATAGCGAAATAAGGTATAGCCAATCAAAATGAAGTCAACATGGTCTCCGGGTAAAGCTCCATATCATCACCGGACCCAACTGTATTACTGAGGAAGTGAGGTCTGGCGTTTCAAAACAATACTCCGCTGTAAAAAATGTCGTTTTTTTTCTTTGGAGTATTTACATATGCAGTAATGCCAACAACATAAACTAGTTTTTAACTGCTATGTCATCACTCCTTTAAGAAAAACAAAATGAAGACTTTGGAGTGGCCTAGTCAAAGTCCAGACCTGATTCCCATTGAGATGCTGTGACATGACCTTAAAAAGGCGGTTCATGCTTGAAAACCCTCCAATGTGGCTGAATTACAACAATTCTGCAAAGATAAGTGGGCCAAAATTCCTCTACAGCGCTGTAAAAGACTCATTACCAGTTATCGCAAATGCTTGGTTGCAGTTGTTCCTGCTAAGGGTGGCCCAAGCAGTTATTAGGTTTAAGGGGCAATCACTTTTTCACACAGGGCCATGTAGAATTGGATTTTTTTTTTTCCCTGACTAATAAAAACCTTCCTTTAAAAACTGCATTTTGTATTAACTTGTGTTATCTTTATCTAATATTTAAATTTGTTTGATGAACTGAAACATATAAGTGTGACAAACATGCAAAAAAATAAGAAATTTAGGAAAGGGGCAAACACTTTTTCATACAACTGTATGTATGTTTATTTATATATATATATATATATACAGTATATATACTGTATGTATATATATATATATATATATATATATATATATATATATTATGTATGTATGTATGTATGTATGTATACTGTACATTAACCTTTCTGCTGATGTATTTCAATTTTTTAAATTTGTCAATTCAAATTGAATTGCTCACGCATCTTTTGGAAATGAAATAATAAATGTCCTTCTCTTTATCATTTTAATTAAGTTACAAAAATGATCAGTCTTGGAGAAGAAAATAGTAAAGCAGTTTGAATGACTGATTACTACTGTTTTTTTCATGAGTCAAAAAATGCAGTTGTATTTTGACAAAGCATTATTAGATCTGAATGATGGAGGAGGAGCTTTGATTTCAGGTAAACAGTAGTTGAGGCAGCATGTTGCAACGAGCTAACTTCTCATAGTTTGTCTCACTAGCTTAAGTGAATGCAAGTGGAGATGCTCAGTGGATCTGCACTTGACAGTGCAGCCGAGTCTAATGTAGATCCACTGAGCTTTCAACACAGAGCTCATTGTTAGAGGAGAAGTTGATTAAATAAATTATATGATACACACATATATATGTGTCACCAAAACCACTTTTGTTGCCTAAGCAGAATAACAAGTAAGAAATGATATCTTTAAAAAAAAAAAAAAAGTGTAAAAAAAAAAAAAAGACTCCACAGCAGACCTACAACACTGGAGTCTGTCTGGGTAAAGCCTCAGGTTTTTTCAGCCCCCTCATCCTCTGTCTCCTAAAGTAAATCATAAAGTCACTCATCAGTCTTTGCATCAGAAATTTCTCTGCCTGAAACCTCTCTGAGCTCATGCCTTTGTGAGAATTTCAGATACCCGCTTAGACATCTAGTCTTGGCTACCCGCACCTCTCCCTAGTATTTTGAAGGGTTGGACATTAACAGGCTGCAGCTGGCTGCTTATTTGACAAAGGGTGACAGAGGAGACGGTGAGGGAGAGGGAGGGGGAGGAGACTGGGAGATTTAGTTCTCCTAATTTAAGCAAAATTAGTTTTATTTGTTAAGCCACTCTCAGTCTTTCAGAAGTAAAGACAAAATAATGATAATAAAAATAATAAATATAATATAAACCCCACATAGTCCGGAATAATATACCATCAAGGCAGCTTTATATGCTAAAGTCAATTACAGGCATTCGACTATGAAATAGTCTGCTGCCAAATAGTAAAGTATAATCCTCCTCAAAGTAAACAAAACAAAGCAAAATAACAAAGAAGAGCTTCAGTGAAGGGCCCCACAGCCACAGAGTGGAAACAATGTCTGAAAAAAACATTAAAGGTTCTTTGTTAGAGAATATTTTTTCTTTATTCAAATAAAATAGCTAAAATTAAAGTGTGAATCCTGTGCAACCCTCACCAGACTTTATTTAACTATTTACAGTATGTATTTATCTATTTATTTAATCTATTCTTAGACCAGAGAATAAAGCTCATGTACTAAAAGCAAGTTTATCCTTGGTTTGCCCATTTGTTTATTCATTAACAGATATTTTCAAAAAAGCTAATGATAAAAATCTATGACAGTTCTGACCTTTTTAGTAAGCTTACATAAAATCCAGTTTTATCACTGTACAAATTGCACCATTAAAGAGAAGTCAATGGCACAAATATGTCTTTGAATGAACTGTAAGCACTTATTGACTGACTAACAAGTGTGGCAACCCTGCCAACTTGGAAAGCTTTCTGCTCTCATTAATAGCTCTTCATTTTTACTATGCAATACACATCCTTAAAAACAGAAGACCCCGGATGACAAACAAAACTGCACAGCGAGAAATAAACCAAGGAGCTGTTGCCCAGCTGGCTGGAGCATGTTTTTTGACTAAGTAGAGTTCTTGATTGCAGCAAGATTGTTTTTAATGTTGAAAATAAATACGCAAACTTGTTGAACTGAAAAAAAAAACATGTTTTTGCCTTAGATTTCTTTGTGCTTAGCAGCAAATTATTCCCTCAATTCTAACCAGTTTCCCCTATCCTGTTTATGGAAAACATGCTCACAGCATGATGCTGCCACCACCTTGCTTTACCATGTCTATGCTGCTTTTGCAGTGATAAAGCATGCTGGGTTTATTTTATTCTATTTCATTTAAGAGAAGAGAGGGGATGCACATTACAGTTCTTTTCAGTTGCTAAAACGCTAAATCCCATTCTCAAAGCCATTTTTTCAGAAGCCTAAACCAAGGTATCAAATCAGTCCCCTTGTGATCAAAACCTAAAGCACGTTTCACATCACTAGACACTGCTTGCAAACACATTTGCATTGTGATGCACTTGCTGTGCAAAATGGTGAACACATGCTGCACACTTTGATCACAACTAAGACACAGGTGTCAACAGGTTAACACAGTGACTCAAAATTGATTTCACCTTTAGCTGATGATGAAAGAACTAATATAAACAAGATGAGGAAGCTGTGGGAGGTCAAGATTTTGCAATGGATAAAGGAAACCAGAGAGGAAGAGTACGCATAAGAGGTGGTCGCAGAGGTGGTCGAGGATGGGGACGTAAGAGGGCAAAATTAGGTCCGACGCAGAGCCTTCATTTCAGATGAAATCCATGAAACTGTGATTGACCACGTTGCTGTATTACCTCCACCAAGGAGTTGATGTTTTTGGTAGCATTGGTTGTTTATCCATTTGTCTGTCAGCAACTTTACGGAAAAAGTTCTGAACGGATTGACCTGAAATTTTCACCAGCCGTGTGTCTCAGCCCAAAGACGTACCCATTATATTTTGGTGGTGATCTGAATTACCTTCTGGATCCAGGAATTTTTGAAGGATTCTTTATCATTGCAAGAGCTGCTTGGTGGAGGTCGGCGCTCTCTGAGTGCTTTTCTTGTTCTTTATGTTATGAGTTCGCTGTGTTGAGACATGATGCATTTGGCCTGATGGAAATAAAAAAGAAAAACATTTTGACAGCATGATGTTCTGAGAACTCTGTTTTCCTTTTTTCCTTCTAGTGTTTCCTGATTGCTCTGTAGTGTTCTACATTGTGCTGTGCTGTGGGCATGATTTGACAATTGTGTCACTTTTTGAGGCCACGTGATGCTGTTTTGAGTCAATAACTTCCTTTTGCAGCAAGAAGCAGAGATTTGGGGAAAGTAGTTTGAGTTATAGGATTAGTGTTTAAAGTAGTGAAAAAGTGAGGGGACATTTCAAAAATAGTGTTTTAGCAATTGAGAAAAACTGTAATGAACATTTTAACAATGTGAATCTGCCAGATTACAGCCATATGCTAATTCCCTGCTGCAGACCCCCTGGCAGGTTGATATTAGACAAAGTAAACAGTTAAAAAAACAACAACAGCAACAACAAAAACTTAACAGGCTATGTATACACTATAGACAGACAGACAACACAATAAACCATCACTTACGGTGACATCAGAACTCAGACAATGAATAAAAACTGGTTAATGGCATGCAATGAAAAAGTGCCAAGCAGCATATATTGCACAATCTCCTATTGCACAGTATTTTTCATTTTTTTCATCTTGATTTTGGTTCAGTTTTGAGCCAGAAATGGCAATGTCCTTAATGGCAAAAAAAAAGAAAAAGTTTCATTTAGACCCATTTAACCAGAGGACCTTCTATCAGATGTTTGGAGAGTCAGCGGCTGTGTCCAGTTGTCCACACCACACCTCCCGTCCACTGCTTCCGCTCCGCCCCACTCCGATCCGCTGCGCTGCGCTCTAGTCCGTCTTCTCCGGCGGGCTGCAAAAACCCTCGCACACATACTCCGCCTCACTCCGCCAGCACCCTCTCCGTTCAGTCACAAAGCAGGCAAAGGAGCATGCGCGAGAAGCAAAATCTTTTGGCCTTCAACTTCCAAAATGAGTGTTTACAAGTGACAGTTTTTGTAGTTTTGACAGGATCTGACGTGCGGCGACCTACTTTGTAGGGAGTATGTATACGGCACATTGAACTACACACATTGCCCAATTTGCCCATTCTCAAGTCACACAAGACGCAATATTATTTCATAAAAAAGTTTTTATTGAGATGCTACAATATGCCCAATAAGTTTTATACACAGCAATCAATTTCTTCTGTGGTGGATGTAAAAAAAAAACTTTATAAACCGGATGTTTCATGTTTGCAACTTCCTCCAAACGGAGCGGAGCGGACCAGAAAATAGAGTTGATCCGTATTTTTGGCGGAGGCCGACGGACCCGAGCGGACGTGTCGGAGTGGAGCGGAGCGCTGGCGGAGAAGTGGACTGCTGCTCATTGATTAAAATAGCAATGGATTTGCTGCGTCGTGCGGACCGGAGCGGGGCGGAGCGGAGCGGAGGCAGTGGACGGAGGGTAGTGCCCTATACAGTAGTCACGCCATTTTCTAGGGTTGTCCAAATGTCCAGAGTGAAAAAAGTGGTGCAGCCAAAATTACCTTTAATGCATCTAAAAAAGTAGTGAACATTGATGGTCAGAGGGGTCAATATAGACCACAATGCATTGTGGGCAGGAGCTCAAAATGACAGAAGAAGGAAGTAAGCATTTCGAGTGGCGAGAGATGACCGATAAATGTTTTTATTCAATAGATGCAACAAAGAAAGAATAAAATACAATATAAGGAAGCGAAATATTTTCACACAACAGATAGGATTTGATTTGGAATGACACCTTTATGCTCATTGTGGTTGCCATGGCGACAGCTGGCAGTCATGTGATTTGAATGCTTCATGTCTAAATCATCAACAAAATGAGCCCACTATAGTCTGTGAGACGGTGCAGCCCCATGTAGTGAATGGGGGAAAGAGAACTTTTCTATAAGCAATGCCGCCATAAAACCAAGCTTTCTGTTGTCCTGTGGACTGATACATAAGTGAAGTGTTTCCTTTAAATACATTTTTTTCTCCATTTCATTTCAGCAATTTTGAGTATTTTTCTAAAGATTCTTTTTCTCCAGATAAAATTTGCCCAAAGATACATTTAAATGACAGGTTATAATGCAAAAATAAATGAATAAGAAAAATGCCAAGGGGTGAATAATTTTGCAACCCATTTTAGGATACTGTTGACAGTCACATCACAGATAAATTTTGCAGGCAAATTACATTCCCAATCAGGCCCTAGGGGTTTATATTTGAATGTGAGAGGCACATGGGAACGCATCATTATAGATGATTTACAGCTAATGATGATTAATAAGCAGATCCTGCACACAGCATCTCTATGAAAAGATAAACATTTTTCACCACGGTCCCTCTCAGCTGATCGCATGAAAAGACTGAAGATGTCTCGTTCCTTCAGTGTACGCAGATGGCAAGATGGAGAAGATTGGGTGAATGAGAAGGGGGAGATAGCAGAGAGGAAGTGGGAGAAAATGGAAGCGGGGGACATAAAGATGAGAGTTCGGGGGGGGGGGGGTAGTGAAGATGTGGAGGTGAGAGAGACAAACCAGAGAAAGGAGGGGGAAGAAGAAAGAAGAGTAGGACTGACAGCTTTAATGTGTGAACATGAATGACAACAATGTACAAGTATTGACAGTGTGATTATGGAGAAGATGGGACTGAAATATCTGGTTAACAGGCCCTAAATACTGCCAGCATGATGGAAAAGGATAGAGATGAGGATACGAAGAAAAAATCTAAATGCAGACAGAGAGAGAGTAGAGATTGTGTGGGAGGGAGAAAGTGAGAGCGGTAAGAGGATGGAAAGGGGATGAGAATATATAAAGAGTGAGAAAAATTGCCACAGATTTCTGGTACTTCCAGACTGCAAGCATGTGTCACTGTTTTGTCAAACTTTGTCTCTTGTGAGTATACCCTGCCCTGCAGTTTCCTGCAGCCATAGCATTTAAGTTTCCTAAAATAAACATTATTGTTAGCAAATAACAGTATTTTTTTGCTGTGTATTATTTGGCAACTGATGATGACGTTAAAAATATGGTTTATTAACACTGCAAGGAAGCAGATGCAGCACTGACTGAACATCCTTAAATGCTGCAATCACCCCCAAAGAAAAAAAAACATGTGTAAGACATACTCTCCATCAATCTGATAGAGAAAAAGGATTTAGTTATTTTTCTGTAAAAGGTGCAATTCCTAGTCATTTAAGATGAAATGAAAAATACTTTATTCATCCCAGAAGGGGAATTTGCATGTTTGAACTGGATTTAGTGTCATTACAGGCATGCATGTACAAACAGACGTGGGTTAAATTAACGCAAGATTGTTACATTCAATTAAATTTTCATTTAGAATTTCTATTTAGTCATTGATAAAAGAATTTATTTTGGTTATTTGTTTGTTGTTTTTTTATTTTCACTTTTAGTCTCATTAGCAAATTATTTTAGATCTGAAAAAAATCCCTACCTTTGACCTAAAAAGAATGAAGATTAGTTTTACTTTTTTTTAATAATCCTAAACACAATAAAAAAGAAGATAAGTTCCAAAGGTATTGTGCAAATGAGGGTCTCTTAGATGGCAACCCTGACTGTTGGCCCACCTTATACTCTTTCCTCCACTTTTATCGTACGTTCCAGTTGTATCAGAACTCATTTTTCCAAGACAATTTTCCGAGGAAGTGACATGATGAACTCGTTTTTCCGAGATACGAGCTTGTAATTTCCAAAGGACCCCGAGTTTGTAGATTTAAAGATGGCTGCATCCAGCACCATTGTTGTGTTTATTACTGTAAACTTCTATATAAGAGATTTTCTGATCATAATTTCCAAGTCTAAACAGCACTGAATTATTGTTATTGAATTTTACGGTCTCACAGTGGTCTTTTTTTCTTTAAAAAGCAGCGTGATTATGTGTTGTTTATTAAACACGCACACTGAAATTAGCTGTTGTTATCATAGTCACAGTGTTATAACATCTGTAGCTAGAAATGTGTTATTTTCTACCTGATCTAGCTCACAAATAGGCTATTTCGGAGATTTCTATTTTTTTCTGACTTGGTGCAACTGGAACATAAAATACCTGGTAATGACTTCTCCAACTCGCATCTGCTTGGAATCCCGAGACAATTGGAATGCACCATTACTTAAAGGCAGAGTGTGTTGGAATCATTGACATCTAGTGGTAAAGATGGGCATAGCAATGATTTCAAATGCCAAGCATTGTTGTGACTGGAGAGTGGCTGTCAATGGCCAAAATCATTCCAGACATTAACATGTTTTAATCTGTGAGTGGTTACCTCAGGTGCAGTGATTACTGTGCTACAGGTAACCACTGTGTATTGTCTTCTTCTATGTGCCTTTTATTCCAAATGGTCCTCTAGAACCTATGAAACAAAGCCGGTGCTGCACTTTTAACACTGCTCTGATCTGAGTAATTTTGCACCTTTGGTTTGCTTTGCTTTCACACTGCACTATGTGAACTGGACCAAATTACCTCTTCAACACCATGCAGTCACAATAACTGCTTCCTAGGGAGGGATATTATCCAAAATGACCACTGATCAAGAAGAGAGAAAAATAAAATCTGAGTTTTTGATTGGCCAGGACAGAAAACGGTTTGTTCACCACAAATAAACAGTGGAGCAAAGATTTATTTACGTACTCTTGGGGGGGGGGGGGGGGGGGGTTGTCTTTACTTAGGTGTTAAAACCTAATACCATTTTTTCAAGAATCTGTCCAGTATGAGCAGCAGGAGAGGCAGCCTGTTCACACTCCAAAGGAACCATGCTATTGGGGAAGTCAAAGACTGTAAAAAAATGGACATAGTATCTGATTACATCTAAAGAGCTGAGAGTGAAGCCAGTTGGACATTTCCCACCATCGCCCTCTTGCCATTTTGCATGTGTCATCACTCCCGGAAAATACTAAAATGGGGAAAGACAGGGCCGCTCCAAGCCATGGGGCAAATGTCTGACAGCTAATCTAAATGCTAACCGAGCTAATCTGAGTGGACCAAGGTTTGTTTAAAGCAAACCAAACAGTGACCCATTTGGTCTGCATTTTTTTTGCATTTGCACAGGTAAAACCTGAGTTGAGTACCCTTATCCGACCTGACCCATCCTACTTTTTGGGGGCCCTTCCATTAGGGTACCAGTCTTTCTGATCCAACCCAAAAAGGCAGAGCTTGACACGCTACAATCTACTGATTGTTGATGATTAAAGAGTCATCACTTCCAGTGCAACTCGGCACAAACAATAACAAAGCAGCAACAGCGCCACCTACTGGGTAAAGGTACAATTGGCTGTGGAAACACTACAGAGATCAGGATTTATTGTATCTTCTACCTAACCGTTATTTTAAACTGAGGATACCAACTTGAATTAAGCCAAAAAATAATAATGATATTAATAATAATGAAGAACCCTGGAACAAAAATGTAATCTGGAAAGTCAGGATCATTTATAAATATTCATAACGTGAGTCATCTGTGCGGGTTGAGTTGAAGTTTGTTGTTCACAATGGGTATGAAAAAAAAAAGTAAAGACTCCTTTCTCAAAATTGGACAACAGTGTGACATTATCAAAGGAAGAGCGTTTGATAAGAGGTCAGATGTCAGATAAAAGTGGTTTGGGGTTTTTTTAAGAGCTGGAGGAATTTCTTCAGGACAGATTTTTTTTTTGGTTGTTTGTTTTCCTGCTTTTAATGTTTTCCATCTATTTCTCTGTCAGTCCATCAAGGCCTCTGTGGAACATTTTTTGTCCACTTCTTTCTGCTCAAGTACTTCCTTAATGGGGGATAATGTTAGCCAAAAGCAGGTCTTTTCATTTTCCACTGTTGGCTCTTGTTCTCCATTTCATGTTGGGCATCCATCACAGCTGCTTTCGTAGTGGATATTATTTTTATTTGCTCAGGCAGCAGACAGGACTGCTCTTGCTCCCACTGGTGTCTTTGTTCTACAAATTGCTGCTTGATTTGGAGCAGTACAGCTTTTATTAGTAAACTTTCCTCCATTAGTTGGTCTAAGCAGGTCTCGGTCTCCATTCCCCTGACTATCAGCTCTGACAGCTGCCTCCAGTGGCCTGACTTTATTAGAGGCTTCTTCATGGAGCTGATTCTTTAGATGAATAATACCTTTCTTTTTTTTTTGTCTGAGATTTGTTGAGGTTTCTGCTGTGCTTTCAGCTACTCTACCTCAGATATTAAAGCAGAGCTCAGTAACTTCAGCTCGGGGCTCCCCCTACTGGTCTCCTTTCACTGTTGTAAAGGTCGCAATTTCCCCTTCACCCCACAGCACACAGACGTCTTCTCTGCCTGCCTTTCCCCCATTTTGACCCCTGAATATATTTCTAAGCTTTTACGAGCTTGCTGATGCTACTTTGCTACGTTAGTAGATCGTCTCCCTCTGCAGCTGCTCAGAGCAAGTTACGTGAACCGGATCTTCACCTTGGTCCAGCTAAGAGTTGGTTTTGAGAGCCAGGAGCCAGTGTTTAGATGGGGGGAAGCAAAAGAACCGGATTTTAGTCTGGTTCTGGTTCTAACCAGAACTAGAAGCAGCTCAGTGGATAGAGGACCTGAGTGCCGTACAGCAGTTTCGATTGTCGCAAGATTCGGGTCGGGTCGGCCACAGAGAGAGTTGCAAGGCCAGAGACACCGGGAGAGGGGGGGAAACATCAAATCACTCCGTAAACACTTTGTTTAGCCCCACAGGGATTCTGAAAAGCATTGAGGTGAAAAAGTTACTGAGTGCTGCTTTAAGTGGTTTTCTCCTGGACTCTGTTGGTCTTTTAGCTAGCTCATTGCTGACTTGGGTCACTGTTTTCTTCCTAAACTACAGAAAACTAACTTTCTGGAAAGCATATAAAAGCATAAGACTTTTTTAATATAAAGTTTTTTGTTTAGCCTCTTGACTGTATTCTGTAAGTCGATGCTCTCTTGCTAAATGCTGATGTTTGTTTCTTCTCAGCACACAATGTTTGTGTGATTCAGGGCCTTGTCTGCAGCACTAATGTTTTGATGAGATGTTTGCTGGTTTGTAGCTAGCTTAGTTTACATTTTTCAGAATAGGATGTGGACTTGCTAGAGCCTGTGTTTGTGCAATCCAAACATTATTTTTCTGGCATTTACTGCACAGTTTATCCTGTTCCCTTTCAGACTTTATTGTTATTGCTGTTTGGGCTGCTTATTCATCAAATCCTGATTTTGATTCGCTCATAGATTTGATGAAATTTTACTAGAGCTGGGTGAGAGACAACACTCTTGGATGTTTCCAATAGCCCCTTTCAGATTTGCACTGGAAAGCAGTAATTTTGCGGACTCTGTCCTTTTTAACACTTGCATTCAGACATGCGTGCCGGTCTTTTACCTTGGAGATGTAGCGGACATGTACCATGTCCCCATGTCATAAGAACGGAAATGTTGCAGCACGTCATTTTGGCTGAACACACAAGAAAATGTTCCGGACAAACTTGAAGGGAGAGTGGGGCTGTGCTGACTTTTCTGCAACATTTCCTGACGTTTGAAAGCACCCGGGACGCAGTAAGTCCGCAAGCGAGCAGCATGTTTGAAAAGACGAGTCCAGTTAAAGAGCGAATGGACTTTACTGCTCCTGTTCCGCAATGCAAGTCTGAAAACAGCTCATGTAAGTTGAGTTTATGAAATCCATCATTCTTTGTTGATGAAAAGCCGCCTTGTCAGATGGATGTCTCCTAACAAAGTTTGCTAGTGCTTCTAATCCAATCCAACTTTATTTGTAAAGCATCTTAAAAACAACACAGTTGACCAAACTGCTGCACATAAATTCTACAAATAAAAAATGCTTGTTTTAGGTCGTTACAGATACAGTTTTAGGTCGTGTTTTAATTGTTGGTCAGCTTATCTCAAGCATGCGTTTGATTGTGTAGTTCACAGTGTTTTTTGTGATGACTGGATTGACGTTTGCACTTTGACTAATGGTCCAAATGATGTGTGAATTACAGCAATAATTTCACTATAACTGTTGTCTGTAAAATATTTTGTGGCCCCTGCGTCTAACACCGCTACTCATTGGGTCATCTCTTACCCTGGGTGTTCAAGTGGCCTCTTTAAACTGGCGGTCAATGGATTAGATGCACCCTCTGCTGTTCATAACCAAGACGATTTTTGCATTCGCACTGGGGAAACCAATCAATAACTTCCATAGGCCTAAATACATCTTCTGTTTGCTATTAGCAAGAAGATGCTAGTGTTAGCGTTGAAGAAGCTAACAACCTGCTTATAGGGTGATGATATAGGGAGCCAAAGTCATGCCCATCTACTTCTAAAAAACAAAAAAATATAATGGGAGTTAGTGGGGCGAAAAAAATTATCTTCTGGTCCCAGTCATTCTCTGTCCTGGATTCCAGATATATAGGTTGTGGATTTAAATGAAAATTTTTCATGCAAAGAAAACTTTTTAAAAAACGCAGAGATTTTATTAATAA
>JALJCO010008218.1:0-64058 GCA_023101725.1 Atherinomorus stipes | reverse complement strand
GTTGACGATGAGCTTCTTTTATGTACATATCTTTACTCCAAACCACTACAGCACCACCCTTATCTGCTTTTTTAATGACAATTTCATCATCCTTCATCAATGTTTCCAATGCAGTCTTTTCTTTGCTAATGTCACTATAAAGACACTCTGAACCTGAAAAATCAGTTTGACTCCCTGATGAAGGCCAGTGGGCTGAAACGCGTTGGATTTTAAGGTCAATATGACTATGCCATAGAAATAAAGGCTTTTTAATTTTTGCAAAGGAGTTGATGTTGATTTAAAACAAAGAAATAAATAAAAAGAGAACGTGTGATCTCGTCTGCTGCGGCAATGTAGGGATGCGCTTTGCAGCAGCTACATATTCTACTGTTTAGACTATAAAAATCTAGTAAATGATGGTTTCCAGTAAATTCTGGATGCTACCCACTCAGGACACTTGGATTACATTGGACGAACAGTATTGAGGAATATTGACAAGTTTTTGTGGACTTTTATGGACCTTTTTGGTTCAGTCGCCGCTTAACTCCATTATATGAAAATTGGTCTTTCATTATATGAAAGTTGACCCCCCCCCCCCCCCCCGCATTTGAGATATTAAAAAAGTGCTCCAAAGTCTTGCTCAGCAGTAGGGTGAGTAGAAGATGAAGGACCATCTTTCTGTGGGGGTGCTATTCCTTTAAAGCAAGAAACAATGCAGTGACGTGTAGAATTATTATCCGACCTCTCAATGGGCAGGTGCTTCATCTTCACATCTTTTCAAACGAGACGTTTATGAAGCTGAAATTGTGAGTTGGTTTTTAAGTATAAGTACAGGTGAATCTGCACAGAAATGTTCTGAGACGTACACATTATTCCTGTAACTAATCACAAGTAGACAAGCCATCTGATGCGAATGCTGCATCTACATCCGTGTTTGTGCAGGATATCTCTGGTTTGTCATGCGAGTGCATAATGCGTTGGGGGTAACAGAGTGTGAAGTGGGTGTAGCTCTGGGGAATGTAGGCAGCGACGGCTGAACTTGTTCATGCACAACACTGCAACCAAGACGAGCAGCAAACCACATCACTTATGAACACGCAGCACATCGACTGTTGAAGCAGATGGGCTACAGCAGCAGAAGACCACACCAGGTGCCGCTCCTGTCAGCTAAGAACAGGAAACTGAGGCTACAATTCACACAGACTCACCAACATTGGACAATAGAAGATGGAGAAATGTTGCCTTGTGTGATGAGTCTCCATTTCTGCTTCCAAATTCAGATGTAGGCTCAGAATCTGGTGTCAACAACATGAAAGCATGGATCCATCCTGCCTTGTATCAACGGTTCAAGTTGTTGTTGGTGGTGGTGGTGTGATGGTGTGGGAGAGATTTTCTTGGCCCACTTTGGGCCCCTTAGTACCAACATGGTGGTTTAACCACCACAGCCTACCTGAGTATTGTTGCTGACTTTGTCCATCACATACCAACTCTAAAACTGGTCTTAAAACCCTGGTTTCACCCTCAGCCAGACTTTATTTCTTTATTTGATATTATTTGTTTTAATTGGTCTCATTCTGTTGGATTTTAGTTGTTTTCATGTCTTCTTTAGGATATGTCTGATATTTTTTTTTTATCCCTCTTCAAGTGTGTGTGTGTTTTTTAATAGTTTCTCACAGTTTTCAGTGCAGTTTTTTTTTTTCAGCTGTGGTTGTTTGAAAGTGTTTTGTAAATAAATCAAATTTGAAATTATTTACATCTTTCATGTCATTTGTAGTATTTGTGTGCAGCAATTTGTAAACTGTGTTGTTTTTTAAAAGTGCTTTTTAAATAAAGTTTGACTGGATTAGATTGGATAAAGTTGGTATGGTAGAACCCCTTTGGGTTGCTGTGGAATGGGAGATCCATCCATCCATCCGTCCGTCCGTCAATTTCAACAGTCTTGCATATGAACGATGCATACAAACATGCCATAGATCATCAGCTTTTATGAGATTGAATTTAGACTTCGTTCCCATGACCAAACTCTGCTCCTGTAGTTTCTCTCTCAGTGATATTTGACTGTTGATGTTTTTATGATAAGCCTCCTAGACATTCACTACTTTTGGGATTTAGAGACAAAAAACATGCTTAAAACAAACACCTAATCTTTCTTCTGATCTGCTTCAGTGGATCGACCTGACAATGTGAATGTGACAGCTGAGGAAGAAGTGGATGATGATGAAGATGTTCCTGATTTCAGGACTCTTGGACTGAGCACAGAAAGTGCACACCGCTTCATGGATCAGGCAAATGGTACAGGTAATTTTATTCTGCACCTGCTTCATCTTTTATGAATCATTAATGTCTCATAAATAACTGTCATCTTGTAGATGAAGAGATTCCACCAATAAAGCATGGAAACACCATCACAGACCGTCGCAGCACCTTCCAGCCTCACTTAGCACCTGTGGTCACTCCCAGACAGGCAAGATGCATGAATCTCTTATTTTCAGACATTACAACAACAACAACGGTTCAACTTTATTAGCAATTAAGATATTTTCAAATCCATGAAGGTAGCACCTCATCAGAGATTCAGTACAAATGACTTGATAAACATCATGTAGGTGAGGATATAAATCTGCTAATTTATGCAATTTGGTAAAGTGAGATCTCATTTGGCTCCTTCCTGTATGCTAATTTTACCCCCATGGCTCATCTTTAAAGCCTCCACCTGCTGCAAAGTGCTATTTGAATGGAAATGATTACAGATGCAGCTGTCCTGCAGAGACGGAACGAGCTGAATAGATGAAGACCCAAATGGACTTCACAGATTTGAAGTGTTCAACCAAAGATGCAATGAAAAAACACAAAAAATACCTTACTGAAGTAGTACTGCCTTATTAGGCTAAAAAAAATCCATCATGGCCTTAATTAGGTGCTTGTATACTGTTGATGATGTTTGGAGCCAGCCAGAGGTCAAAGCTGAGACTCTACTGGTACGCGCCGTGCAGCGGTTCACACACACTGGCTTCTACAACGAGACAAATTAAGGCTAAATATTTTCATATATTTTTAAGGGCCTGCATTAACACCTATGTGGTTCTACCTCATATTTTTATCATGTTTTCTTATTTTCAGTCACATTCAAGACAGTGAGGTTGTCATCAGTCACCTGCTATTTTTTCACCTGGTTAAATGTCAACTCATTACCTTCAGCTGCTGTTGGGTAAAATATAATTAGTTAATTAATTAGTGAAGTGGCATGCACAGCAAGTTAATATAGGTAAAAGCAGAATGCATTAATAGGATTATAGGATTGTTTGCTGTTTTATTGCCAGCATTAGCAGTTACATCGGGTACAGTTGTTGAAATTTTGTGGGATTTTTTTCACAGGATTTTGTAAAATTGAAAATGAAACCAAAAACTTTTTACTGAGATGACTGTTCTTCTTTCAGTCTCTACCCCTTTTTATACCGTACCGTCTTCTTCCGCTTATCCGGGATCGGGTCGCGGGGGCAGTTGCCTAAGCAGGGAAGCCCAGACCTCCTCACCCCAGCCACAGCCGCCAGCTCATCTGTGGGGATCCCGAGGCGTCCCAGGCCAGCCGGGAGATGTAGTTCCTCCAGCGTGTCCTGGGTCTCCCCCGGGGTCTTGTCCCGGTGGGACGTGCCTGGAACACCTCACCAGGGAGGCGTCCAGGAGGCATCCTGACCAGATGCCAGAGCCACCTCATCTGGCTCCTCTCTATACGGAGGAGCAGCAGCTCTACTTTGATTCACTCCCGGATGAGCGAGCTCCTTACCCTATCTCTAAGGGAGAGCCCGGCCCCCCTGCGGAGGAAACTCATTTCAGCCGCTTGTACCCGCAATCTCGTTCTTTCGATCATGACCCACAGCTCATGGCCATAGGTGAGGGTAGGAACGTAGATGGACGGTAAATCGAGAGATTCACCTTCTGGCTCAGCTCCTTCTTCACCACGACGGACCGATGCAGAGTCCTCATCACTGCAGATGCCGCACTGATCCGTCCGTCCATCTCCCGCTCCATTTTTCCCTCACTCGTGAACGAGATCCCGAGATACTTAAACTCCTCCACCTGGGGCAGGACCTCGCTCCCGACCCGGAGAGGACACTCCACCCTTTTCCGGGCGAGGACCATGGTCTCGCATTTGGAGGTGCTGATTCTCATCCCGGCCGCTTCACACTCGGCTGCAAATCGCTCCAGTGAGAGCTGGAGATCACGGCCCAATGACGCCAACAGAACCACATCATCTGCGAACAGCAGAGACCCAATCCTGAGACCACCAAACCGGATACCCTCAACACCTCTGCTGTGCCTAGACATCCTGTCCATTAAGGTTATGAACAGCATCGGTGACAAAGGGCAGCCTTGGCGGAGTCCAACTCTCACCGGGAATGGATTCGACCTACAGCCGGAAATGCGGACCAGGCTCTGGCACCGGTCGTACAGGGACCGGACAGCTCAAACAAGGGGGTTCGGCACCCTATACTCCCGAAGCACCCCCCACAGGGATCCCCGGGGGACACGATCGAACGCCTTCTCCAAGTCCACAAAGCACATGTAGACTGGTTGGGCGAACTCCCATGCCCCCTCCAGGATCCTGAAGAGGGTGTAGAGCTGGTCTACTGTTCCACGACCAGAACCAGAACCACACTGCTCCTCCTCAATCTGAGGTTCCACTATCCGATGGACCCTCCTCTCCAGGACCCCTGAATAGACTTTACCAGGGAGGCTGAGGAGTGTGATCCCCCTGAAGTTGGAACACACCCTCTGATCCCCCTTTTTGAGAAAGGGGGACCACCACCCCAGTCTGCCAGTCCAGAGGTACTGCCCCCGATGTCCACACGATGCTGCAGAGGCGCGTCAGCCAAGACAGCCCCACAGCATCCAGAGCCTTAAGGAACTCTGGGCGGATCTCATCCACCCCAGGGGCCCGGCCACTGAGGAGCTTTTTGACTACCTCGGCAACCTCAGCCCCAGTGATGGAAGAGTCCACCCCTGAGTCCCCAAACTCTGCTTCCTCTTCGGAAGACGTGTTGGTGGGATTAAGAAGGTCTTCGAAGTATTCCCACAACATCCCGAGTCGAGGTCAGCAGCCCACCATCCCCACTGTACACAGTGTTGATGGTGCACTGCATTCCCCCTCCTGAGCCGCCGGATGGTGGACCAGAAACGCCTTGAAGTCGTCCGGAAGTCGTCCGGAAGTCGTCCGGAAGTCAATCTCCATGGCCTCACCAAACTCCTCCCATGTCCGTGTTTTGGCCTCAGCGACCGCCAGAGCCGCACTCCGCTTGGCCCGCCGATACCTGTCAGCTGCCTCAGGAGTCCCACAGGCCAGGAGGCGTGGTAGGACTACTTCTTCAGCTTGACGACATCCCTCACCACTGGTGTCCACCAGTGAGTTCGGGGGTTACCACCACGACAGGCACCGACAACCTTACGGCCACAGCTCCCACTAGCACCTCTATTGCTGTCTCAGCAATAGAGGTGCAGAACATAGCCCATTCCGACTCAATGTCCCCCACCTCCCTCGGAACATGGTTGTCAGATTGCAAAGGCAGCCACATGCGCAGCATCCCCAACTTCTGTAAACAGGGTTGCCACCGCGTGAGCAGCAGTGGCAACCCTGTTTACAGAGGATGGTCTGTTGGAAGTTGGTGAATAAAAGTTGGTCTGAAAACTTGCTAAATATTGTGAAAAAGAAGCTGAGTTGTGCCGCGTGTGTCAGTGTAATTGGGTGTACCAGAAACTCGGTACTAACAAATGTTCTGCATCCGGCAGAGTTTATGGTGTTCGGCGGACTGGGCATTGAAAATTGGAATACAAATTTTAAAATTTGAACGATTCCAGAAGAATTGGAGAGTTAGTCCCGGTCCCTACCAATACTCAATGCTCGGTGCTCAATGCCCAACCTTACAGAGAGCCACATAATAGAATATAAAATAATTAAAGTATATACTTAAGTTCAGTTTTCTTTAGCACACTTACCACGACCAGTCACATGAGGTGCTGCATGAAAATATAAAAATACCTAAAAGTAAACATAAACATGCATTCACACTTTGATGTATGCACATAAACACATGTATACATAAAAGTACACACTTGTACACAGACACAGATGCTAACTAAAAAAATAAATCTACAAAATGATAAATAAAATGCGATTAAAAAAAAAGACTAAAACAGAATTAAATATAAGTCAGAAGGCCAAGACCCTGAAGTCATTTGTAAATGACTGAAAGAAGCTTAGACTCGACCATGAAACAGACGGGGAGCCAGTGGAGAGAAAAGCTTGACCATGAAACATATGGGGAGCCGATGAAGAGAAAAGCCTCGACCATTAAACAGACGGGGAGGCCGGTGGAGAGAAAAGCTCAACCATGAAACAGATGGGAAGACGGTGGAGAGAAAAGCTTGACCATGAAACAGACGGGGAGCCGGTGGAGAGAAAAGCCTTGACCATGAAACAGATGGGGAGCCGGTGGAGAGAAAAGCCTCGACCATGAAACAGACAGGGAGCCGGTGGAGAGAAAAACTCAACCATGAAACAGACGAGGAGCCGGTGGAGAGAAAAGCCTCGACCATGAAACAGACAGGGAGCCGGTGGAGAGAAAAACTCAACCATGAAACAGACGGGGAGCCGGTGGAGAGAAAAGACTGGACCATGAAACAGAAGGGGAGCCGGTGGAGAGAAAAACTCAACCATGAAACAGACGAGGAGCCGGTGGAAAGAAAAGCTTGACCATGAAACAGTTGGATAGCCAGTGGAGAGAAAAGCTTGACCATGAAACAGTTGGGCAGCCAGTGGAGAGAAAAGCCTCGACCACGAAACAGACGGGGAGCCAGTGGAGAGAAAAGCCTCGACCACGAAACAGACAGGGAGCCGGTGGAGAGAAAAGACTGGACCATGAAACAGATGGGGAGCCGGTGGAGAGAAAAGCCTCGACCATGAAACAGAAAGGGAGCCAGTGGAGAGAAAAGCCTCAACCATGAAACAGACGAGGAGCTGGTGGAGAGAAAAGCCTCGACCATAAAACAGATGGGGAGCCGGTGGAGAGAAAAGCTTGACCATGAAACAGTTGGATAGCCAGTGGAGAGAAAAGCCTTGACCATGAAACAGACGGGGAGCCGGTGGAGAGAAAAGACTGGACCATGAAACAGATGGGGAGCCGGTGGAGAGAAAAGCCTCGACCATGAAACAGACAAGGAGCAGGTGGAGAGAAAAGCCTCGACCATAAAACAGATGGGGAGCCGGTGGAGAGAAAAGCCTCGACCATGAAACATACGGGGAGCCGGTGGAGAGAAAAGCCTCGACCATGAAACAGAAAGGGAGCCAGTGGAGAGAAAAGCCTCAACCATGAAACAGACGGGGAGCCGGTGGAAAGAAAAGACTGGACCATGAAACAGATGGGGAGCCGGTGGAGAGAAAAGCCTCGACCATGAAACGGACGGGGAGCCGGTGGAAAGAAAAGCCTCGACTATGAAACAGATGGGGAGCCGGTGGAGAGAAAAGCCTCGACCATGAAACAGACGGGGAGCCGGTGGAGAGAAAAGACTGGACCATGAAACAGACGGGGAGCCGGTGGAAAGAAAAGCCTCGACTATGAAACAGATGGGGAGCCGGTGGAGAGAAAAGCCTCACAGAGAAATGCAGAAAAGTGTTTATTCAGAAAGTTTTTATTATGTTTTTACAGTTTATGGTTCTTTGTTCATTTAATACCTATCATGGCTTTCCATTAACCTGACAGGACATCATTTGTTTTTACCAACTATCATTTTTTCAGCACACAGACTTCAGGTTTCATTTTACTTTGTAAAACCTATTTAATGTTTCAGCTAAAGTGAAAATGAAACTCAAAGCAAAATTAAATAAGAAGTGCTTGTAGTTTCTGTTCTCAGTTTTATTTGGTCCAGTGTTGGCAGAGTGGTGTCTTAACAACTCCCACAACCGTCCCACTCACCCTCAGTGGGGAAGTTGTAGAAGGAGTGGGGCTCTGCATAGCTGGACATAGATGTTGACCACCTCCAGCCTCCAGCCTGGTGAAGAGCGCTCAGCAGGACCAGTTTTTCCTGCGGAGGCTGAAGAGTTCTGGTTTACCTCCCGTGCAAGTCACCAGCTATTACAAGACCAGACTAGAGAGCATTGTCGTCAGGGCTGCAGTGTGGTGTGGATGCACCAGCGTGGACCTTTGAGGCTGCTCTTCCCACATTAAACAGTGTGGATGCTGATTGTCTAGAACGCGGGTGAGCATCCTCCAGGTCGCTCTCGGTGTGTCGTACTGCTGTTCAGGAGTACACTCTGAGAAACCCCCACTACAAACGTCAGAGAACAGCTTCTTCCCTAGAGCCTCCATCACCTCCAGCCCACACACAGTCCAAAGAAATCACAAATCACTTGGTATTGTTGTAATGTGCAATTGTATTTTGTAATCAGCAGTTTTTTCCTCTTGATATTTTCATCCTCGTCTTTGTGCATGAATGCAGCAGAAAATGTGATTTGTTTTTGTGTACTTTTTAATAGATCTATAGTATTTAGAGGTTTAATAATATTACATTATAAAGTTAACTTTGTGCTGAAGCAAAGAGCAACAACCTTGTGTCAGTAATTGGTTAATGATGGTCATTTGTTTCTGTGTTACAGGTGAAAATGGTCCTGGAGAAGCTTTATAAAAACAAGAAGATAGCAAGTGCCACACACAATATTCATGCATACAGGTTGGAACATTTCTCTTCTGCATGTGATGCGTGATATGCAGAGGTTACTGTGGAGCAGCCTGGAGCGCAGCCCTCTCTGTGATGTCACTGATGGCCGCTCACACTCACAGCTTCTGCAGCTCACTGGGACTGTGGAGGGCAGATTGTTGATCGTTTTCAGCAAAGTATTTGAACTTTCTCTTCACCTTCATGAAACTTGTTTATGGTGTATTCAAGCGGCAACCTCCGGTGGCCAGCAGTGATGCAACCCGGAACTTGACATTTTCTTTAATCCTCCCTTCATCCGCTAGGGGCTGGCTCCAAGAGCGAGCAAATCCCCATAGACTCCCATGTTAAAAACGCCAACTTCACAGCAGAAATAAACAGGTTTACAGCCTGGTTCAAAAAATCATTTTAGGTTTCTTAGGTCAAGTTTACCTTCATGTCTACTGTGAGGGGGGTGAATTTTTTTATAACTCATTCGTTTAGATGTTATTTATTCTTCAAATTACACCCAATTAAGGGCGTGTCCTTATGATTGACATGCGGCAGACCGGAAGCTCCGCCTGCCGACCGGAGGCTCCTAGTTAGCTCCTTCTTTGCTCTTAATAAGGTCTCAGTTTGTTACAGAGTCGCAAAACGGCGGTTTTTAGTCAGCGAATTGCAAGTCTAAGCATGTCTTACCTTAACCATGCCGCTTAGGGGGCTTATCTTTGTTAGCTCCTCTTAGTTTCGTGTTAGCTCAGTTAGCGTTTAGCCCACAGTACGTCAGCTGTCAGTCATTTGCCCCGCGGCCGCGCTTTGCCCATTTTAGTATTTTCCTGGAGTGACGACGTACGTGACACGGCAAGATGGCGACGGTAAGACACGCCCACCTGGCTTCACATTTCTCTATTCAGACGAGACCGGAAGCTACGTCCAGTAATATACAGTCTTTGGGTGTATTCCAAGCTGCTCCTTAAAACTGAGTATGGGACATCGACCACCCCACGGATATTTAACCAATCAGCCTGCTGTTTCTAAAGTCTAAAAAACCCCAAAGCAACTTGTTCTTCTTCAAAAATGTCTTTTTTACAGACTTTAAAGGAGTGATGACATAGCAGTTAAAAACTAGTTTATGTTGTTGGCATTACTGCATATGTAAATACTCCAAAGAAAAAAACGGCATTTTTTACAGCGGAGTATTGTTTTGAAACGCCAGACCTCACTTCCTCAGTAATACAGTTGGGTCCGGTGATGATATGGAGCTTTACCCGGAGACCACGTTGACTTCATTTTGATTGGCTACACCTTATTTGGCTATGACCTTATTTGGAGAATCTAGGTCAAGCTGCGGTCGGAGTTTGCTAAAGGCTAACTGCTAGCAACATGGGCACTTCAGACAGTGAGCTACGTTTATCAGACAAGACGGCATTTAGAAAATAAATAAACTTACAGGTAATGACAAGGTTGTGGCCCCCTCCCTCAGTGTTGCTGCAGAAGTTTGCTTTTAAATCCATTTGTTTGAAAATCCAGACCTGACTGCACAGAAGTTACTACTAGCTCCATACACGCAGCTGAATCAGACAGGGAGGGGAGGGGGGTAGGGAGGAGAAATTAGTAGAATGATGGAACTACGTAGAATGATGCAAGTAGACTGATAGAAGTAGTAGAATGATAGAACTACGTAGAATGATGGAACTACGTAGAATGATAGAACTACGTAGAATGATGGAACTACGTAGAATGATGGAACTACGTAGAATGATGGAACTACGTAGAATGATAGAACTACGTAGAATGATGGAACTACGTAGAATGATAGAACTACGTAGAATGATAGAACTACGTAGAATGATGGAACTACGTAGAATGATGGAACTACGTAGAATGATGGAACTACGTAGAATGATGGAACTACGTAGAATGATGGAACTACGTAGAATGATAGAACTACGTAGAATGATGGAACTACGTAGAATGATGGAACTACGTAGAATGATAGAACTACGTAGAATGATGGAACTACGTAGAATGATAGCCTGCTGTCTGATTCAACCGTTTCTGAGCAGAGAGACAAAGCTGACAGACCATAAACAGGAACTTTGATTCTCACTCTGACATTCACATGACCTCATCAGAGCACAACAGATCATATTATACACCCAAAACCCCAGAAAAGTGAAATTTGATGTCATGGCACCTTTAAACATTCTAAAGACTAGGGGTGGGAAAAAAATATTGATATACTGAAATATCGCAATATTTTCACATGCTGATATCATATTGACATTTAAAAATGTGGTATCCATCTATTTTACTAATGAAATCTCGCAATCATTCATCGTTCGATTACAAAATCTCGGAGGAATTCACAAAATATCATGAGATTTTTGTAACAGAACGATGAAATCCCGCAAGATTTTGTCAGTGAAATGGATCAATGCCACGTTTTTCAAACTGTTGGAAACAGATAACAAAACTGCTATTTGCAATGGCTGCTAATTTTTTTCAGCTTAAATATCTGTGTCGATATCGGTTATCGGCCACATGAGTTTTAAAATATCGGTAATTTGGATATCAGCCAGAATTCCAATATCCTGCGTCCCTATTAATAGTATATTATGTAAATATGTACGTTATGTATTAGGGGTGTCCCCAACTAAGAATTTTAATAGTTGAACCTGATTCCTTAGATCATCCCATTTGTCGATGAATTTTCGAATCATGTTTTGTCTGTTCCCTTATTAACTCATATCTAATTCGTGTCTTTTCCTTCTCCAGAGAAAGAACTATAACACCTCATTAAATAAATTAAATTTTTCATTTAGCATAAGATAACAGGATGTCTTCATCAACTTTCTTTCTTTTTTCTATATCACTGATTAGGCTGTCAAATATGTTTGCTCATTTAAAGTCCTTTTCTTATTTGTTTAAATATTTAACAAAAAGAAAATTACAAGGTATGTTGGTGTGAAACAATTCATTAATTTGATTTTTATCTTTCAGTTAACACTGCAGGCATAAACCTAATATTTTTTATATAAAGTCTGGAAAGAATTAAAAGGGTGTAATAGTCTGTGTTTGTGGCGCACAGTCCAAATGTCAAACATATAAAGAGGAATTGCAATAGAATAACCTCACTGAATAAATTAATTAATTACACAACAACAAAAAATAGGCTCATAACAAAGTACAAAGTTATATCCATGTAAAACGGAGAGTGAGTAAAAGTTAAAAGTGCGCAGCAAAAAGGAGACGATGCAGCTGAGACACACAGTCTCCAGGTAAAGTTTAGAATGTCCCAAAGTAAAAACAAAATCTGACCTAAATGAATAAATAAATAAATCCTGCCACAGAAAGGGCCCTGCTCTACAGTTCCTGTTACCGTCTGACTCACAAGTTGTGTGTCAGGAAATCACGTTATCAGGAGAGGTTCCCTCCTCGCTTCATTAACGATAAAGCCGACAGGAGAATCTCCTCTGGATGGAGTGGAGGTGGAGGGAACGTGCAGAACATCACAGTCATGATTATTCTACAACTTACTGGATGGTTCAGCATCTTCTGACATCTCCACCGTTCACTGAGGAGCCGCTCAACAGCTGATGCAGCGAGACAGCGGTCCAGTTCAGGACAAAGATAAAAGCTGCTCTAGTCTGACATCAGCCGCAGGCTTCATCATTAAGGAAATTATGGTTCTTAAAAACCGTTCTTTCCTGATACGATCCAGATAATCCTCCAGCAGCACCAGCATCCATCTGGAGCTGAACATTACGCACAGGAGCAGACACAGCGTTGCTGTCTGTCTGTCAGAATGTTTCCACCTTCACAGACTGATGCTGTAAATCAGTGGAAGAAAGTAGCAAAGTAAAAAGGTGAAAGTGATGTCTGAGCAGGCCAGAAAAAAAAAAGAGGCAAAGAGATCACTGCAGATCAAAAACACGCGTGGACGTTGGAAAGAATTCAGTGGTTGGAGATGTCTGAAACAGCAGCGTGGAAGCTAAACCCACTCTCTGTTGCCACCGTATCATTAGACTGTAAGTAGGTTTGGCTGTTGTGTAAACATACAAAAATGTGATGCTTTTCTTTTTTTTCAGTGAGCGTTTATTCAAAACAACATCAATCAGAGCCGTATAGGCTACCGATAGTTTCCTGTTAGCGAAAAGCGGCTAGAATTACTACAGACCAAAGCTAACGTGACTCCCTAAACATTTGTGGCTGGTTTTCAGCAATAAATGTGTTCTCTGTTATTCATATAAATATCAAAGAAGTAACAGAACGATCAGCAGTTTGCTCGGTTTAGTTGTTTGGTTTTCATACGCTGTTCAGAAGGAAGCAGAGCCACTGGAATGTCCCGTAATCTGAGCTAATCCAGACGTTCTCATAACAAAACGAGCTAATCCAGACGTTCTCATAACAAACGAGCTAATCCAGACGTTCTAACAAACATAAGCTAATCCAGACGTTCTCATAACAAACACGAGCTAATCCAGAGGTTCTCACAACAAACGTGAGCTAATCCAGACATTCTCATAACAAACGTGAGCTAATCCAGACGTTCTCATACTGAACACAGAGCTAATCCAGATGTTCTCATAACAAACACGAGCTAATCCAGAGATTCTCACAACAAACATAAGCTAATCCAGACATTCTCATAATGAACACAAGCTAATCCAGACGTTCTCATAACAAACACAAGCTAATCCAGACGTTCTCATAACAAACACGAGCTAATCCAGACATTCTCATAACAAACACGACCTAATCCAGAGATTCTCATAACAAACACGAGCTAATCCAGACGTTCTCATAACAAACACGAGCTAATCCAGAGGTTCTCACAACAAACATGAGCTAATCCAGACATTCTCATAACAAACATGAGCTAATCCAGACGTTCTCATAACAAACACGACCTAATCCAGAGGTTCTCATAACAAACACGACCTAATCCAGATGTTCTCATAACAAACACGAGCTAATCCAGAGGTTCTCACAACAAACGTGAGCTAATCCAGACATTCTCATAACAAACGTGAGCTAATCCAGACGTTCTCATAACAAACACGAGCTAATCCAGACGTTCTCATAACAAACGTGAGCTAATCCAGAGGTTCTCATAACGAACACAAGCTAATCCAGACGTTCTCATAACAAACACGAGCTAATCCAGAGGTTGTCACAACAAACGTGAGCTAATCCAGACGTTCTCATAACAAACGTGAGCTAATCCAGACGTTCTCATAACAAACGAGCTAATCCAGACGTTCTAACAAACGTGAGCTAATCCAGACGTTCTCATAACAAACATGAGTTTTGCCAAAGTTACGACTTCATAATAATATCTTTAAAGTTCACATCCAGGATAACATGCTGTAATAAAAACCTACAGCTGATCCATTTTAAGCCACTACGGTGATGTGTATTCTCCATTTGCAGGAGGAAAAACTCCAGCTGCTCCTCGCTGGAGCGACTGGTCCTCCTCCATCTCACGAATTAAACTAAAACAGGCCTAAAGACCTCCATAAACTGGTGCAGGTTCCGACACTGGCAGAAGTCAGTTCAAACCGGCCATGAACAGGATAGAGAAACCAAACCTAATGGCTACAGTCACAGCTGTGCTGCGTTCAAGGACAGCTGGGAAATAACATAGTTGTCATCTGCCTAACATGGATTACTATTAAAAGTACATGTGGGCTTTTGAAGTAAAAAAAAAAGCAGGGCATGGAGTGCTTCTAGGGAATGAAAAGCTTTTCCTCTGGTGCTCTTCAGTGAAGGATGCAAGTGAAGAATTGAAAAGGAGGTCTGAGGCCCTCAGGAGGAAAGTTATTACAAAGCCTTTATTGATACCTGGCTAATGTGGTTAAAAACATGCCAGCGTGTTTCGGCCTGAAGGGCCTTTGTCAGGGCAATGGCTGTCTTTGTGTTCTATTTATATAGTCAGGTGTATAGGTTTTTTGGATGTATGGAGTGTTTTTATGTGTCTAATGTTTCTCTTGTCATAGGCCGAAACGTGTTAGCATGTTTTTAACCACATTAGCCATGTATCAATAAAGGCTTTTTATAACTTTCCTCCTGAAGGCCTCAGACCTCCTTTTCAATTCTTTACATGTGGGCTTTGTTACAAAGCCAATAATGAAATCAATAGAATCTAGGTTATTTTAGAGGGTTAGGAATGTTTCAGGGGCTCCAGTTGCCTAAAACAGACCGATATATAAAGAGAGAGAGTTTCTTGTTATTTGAATTACTAATGTTAAATTAGCCTTTTCATTCATTGGAGGGTATGAATAATTTTGAGGACGATCGTAGATATGCTTGCTTCCATGCTTTGGTCATATTATGATGAAATGTTTTGGATTTCCGCCTGGCTGCCTCCACATGTGCACACATGGCAGCTGTAAAACCACAGAGCCCTCTTCCATGATGCTTCCCTGATGCACACCACAGTTTACAATGTAGCTTCTGTGGTCACTTCATTGTTCAAATGCGGCCTACACTGTGTTTATGAGTTTGAGTTACATTGGCCCTCATTTATCAAATGATCGTACGACGAAAATCTGTGCGTACGACCATTTCCACGCAAGACTCTGCATTTATCAATTTGAACGTGAGCGTAGGATACGATCAAATCTCACGACAGCTCTGAGTTCGTGTACGCAAGTTTGAGTCAGTGAGGGTTTGCAGCAGCGCAGCAGAACATGAAAATATTTTTTACCAAACCGCAAACTGTCATTTAAACATAAGCATTCACATATCAGCACGAAGAATGAACCCATTTGCATAGAAAAAGAAAAAATGGAATGTAGAATGTATTCCCAAGATTACAAAAATAGCTGTGACTGAATTTAATTCCTCCATTTATCTCAACAAATTATTAAAATCATTAACATATAGTTCTAGGAGACAAGTGCTTTTCACTCTTCGTGCATCTCCTCCCCCCGCTGGTAAAACTGCCACATAGGAGGAAGTAGGCATCAGTACGCACACACGTGCAGGTGCCCAGGTGGAGCGCTGCTTCGGGCTGCAGGAAGGCAGGTGGGTGTCGGGCGGTCCGACTCGGACCCGGCGGGATGAAACGCTGCTTTAGACTCTGAGAAAATCTACAACACTCCTGTCCTGTGCAGTGCTGCACATCGCTCGGACCGCTGGAGAGTTTTGATGCGCAGTCAGAGTAGAAGATGCGGCGGGAGCCGTCCTGCAGCCCCCACTGGGCTGTATGGAGGAGACCGGAGCTGATCCATTTCTAATAAGTAATCAATACTTTAAAGTTGTATAAGTGCTCAGTCAGTAGACTGTCCCTTAGCTTTGCAAATGCAAGTTATTTTTTTTCTGTCCCCATCTGGGTCAGTCTCGGATCTGACCGGCATCCACCTGTCACCTGTTAGAGCGCAGCGGTTGGACTCATGACGGAGGGGTAGGGGGGGGCACCATCTTTTGGTGGTAAGTTTCATATTAGACCACTTTTTCTGACCCATTGGCTAAAGAATTGTGACGTTGCCATCGGATGTGGGTTATTATTAAATTTCATAACTAATAAAACAAATAAACCATATAAACCAGGCCTAGATTGAGACTTTTATTAATATCTCAGCTGGTCGTTCATCACCGGTGAGGCTGCCTTCGTTTTTGTGCACGTCTCTGACTCCGGTTTTTAAGCTGCCAAACACCTCTTTAATCTTTCCCACCTCACAAATGAGGAATTCTGTCTTGATCCCCCCAAAAGTTTCTTTTTTGGCAGAATCTCTCCTCTCCACAGCTCGGAAGCCTCATAATCATGCATGTTTAAGGGCGTAACCGTGGGCGTGACATTTTAATGACGATGGATTTCAGCTGTGGAATTTATCAAAACGCTTTTATTCGTACGATGAGATTGGACCGATGCGAACGTTTTAATAAATCACACGTGGGTCCAATCGTACGACCATTTTTACGATCAGATGTGCGATCATTTCTACGATTGTTTGATAAATGAGGGCCAGTGTGTCTCGTGAGTGGGGAAGGAAATTACAGGAGTTGAAACTAAGGACCCATCCAACCTCTCTGAAAAGGAACATTGCTGCATTTAAAGGTCAAAAAAGCACATGAGGAAATGAAGACTTTTTAAGACTTGGCTGTGTGTGTGTGAGAGCAATCTTAGTGTGTGTGTTTGTTCAGGCGTGCGTGTGCAGTTTACATGTTCTAATGAGGTCAGTGTCAAGCTGCTGAGGCACTGCCTGGGTGGTCATTACTCATGGGGAGGAGATGTTGACATTTAGACCGCTTAACAAACTTTTCCAGTCAAGAGGCCGCTGCTATCGCAGTGTCATAATATGGAAATGCTCGCCCACCTGATGCCGAGACGTTGTGACTGTGTCTTGCAGGATTTACTGTGAGGACAAGCACAGCTTCCTGCAGGACTGTGAGGATGACGGTGAAACAGCGGCGGGGGGCAGATTGCTCCACTTACTCCAGGTTATCATTTCGCCTGTTTCATCTGTGTTCTGATTAAATTATTCAGTGCAAAAGAAACAAAGCTTTTGCTCAGTATTGATACCATATCCTCATTGTTAACTCTGCTGGCTGCTTTCAGCTTTCTTTCTGCTTGTGCATGCTTAATTGGTGTCTATTCTAAGCTGCCCAGTTCATTTTCACAGGCTGCATAATTTGGCATCTGCTGTGACTTCTGAGATTGTTTTTGCAAACAGCTCTCCAGAGACCGCTACGACATAAACCCTTTTGGTGTCATTTTCCTGAGTTTATCTGTCTGAAAGAAAGCAGACTGGGCCTGTCTCTCAGTCAGCATTGTGATGTGCTTTGGTATCATCTTGATTAAAAGAATCAGTGTCTTCTCTGAAAAAAGAGGATCTGGTTGCAGCATGTGTTCGTCCCAAAACCTGAAAAGTAGGTAAATCAATGCAATGGCTTCATTATAAAGCTCAACTTAAGCCAAAAAAACCTGAAGCATTGAAGCATTTTAAAGGATAACTTTTTTTTTTCAACCTGGACCTTATTAATTTAAGATTAATTTAAGTGAATACGTGCATTTACTCACTGGTAAAGTTTCTGCATCACTTTGAGTCCTTCGGAAGATATTACGCTAAGTTGCCCTTCGGTGTACATCCAGTATAATGGTGGAGACGGGGCAGCCTCTCATTAAGACATTATCTGCAGTAAAACTCCTTCATTTTCATTAATACTTTAAGTAGAATGAACAAACGAGTATTATTGTCCAGATTTAGCTTTCCATTAGTTATCAGGGTTCTACACACTTTTCAGGGCTGCACGTTCACGATGCGCGCTTCCATAGTACAGCTAAGACGAGCAGCTGCTACACAGACAACAACAAAAACACAATTAGAGAAACTCTGAACTCTCAGGACAATAGTACTCATTCGTTCCTTCATTCTACTGAAAGTATTGATGAAATCAAGGAGTTTTACTGCAGATAATGTCTGATAGAGAGGCTGCCCCGTCTCCGCCATTTCACTGATGTACACCGAAGGGAGACTCAACGTAAAATCTTCCAAAGGAGTCAAAGTGATGCAGAAACTTTACCAGTGAGTAAATGCACGTATATACTCTTAGAAAAAAGGTCCAGGGTGAAAAGAAAAAAAAACGTATCTTTTAACCAGTTTTGAAAACTGGTTGAACATTCAACATCTGCCAATAAAACAGTTAATTATACCTCATTATTTCAATTCATCTTAATTTTTCCTTTTTACAGTCGCTACTAAAGGATGCTCAGCTGCCCCCCACAGGCTGAAGCCCTTTTCCAGACATTAGATAAGTAACATTAACGGCTGCATCCATCTGAACAGCTGATTAGCTAACCACTGTGTAGGTCACACCTAGTCAGAAGGCCTTCTCTAAATATTTAGAGAAAAGCACCAGCTATGCACTCAGTTGCCACTGAATTAATGTAAAACAGCCTGTGCAGCCTGTCAGGGGTAGCCTCCAGGTCAGCGTTACCCTGCAGCAAAATGAGGCTGCTTTTTTCGTTTTCCCTGTTAGAAGCATTCCTTGCCTTCCTCCACACGGTGGTTTTTCCACACGTGAAAGAATGAGCTTCATCCTGAGGAGCCCATGGCTCAGGTGGCAGATTTGTGGTTGTGTGGTGAAAAGATTAATGGTTCAGTACCCTGGCACCTCATGTCCTGAAGTGCCCTTTTGCAAATTAAATTAAATTGAAAAAAAAAGTTATCACTGTATTGAAATGATAAAAAGTAAAAAAAAAAAATGCAGGTATGACACTGAAACTTAGATTTCTCTAATATGCTTATTGATATTGGATAGTTAAAGCTGCATCTACTGTATAATGTGAATTAATACTAAAAGAGACTAATCAGCCACTTACATGACAGCAACTTAATGCATTTAGTCATGTAGACATGGTCAAGACAACTTGTTGAAGTTGAGCATCAGAATGAGGAAGAAAGGTGGCTTTGAATGTGGTTGTTGATGCCAGACAGGCTGGTCTGAGTATTTACTGGGATTTCCACATGCAAGCATCTCGAGAGTTTCCAGCAAATGGTCTGAACAAGAGAAAATATCCAGTGAGCAGCAGTTGTATCTCAGATAACCAACTCAATCAAATATTTAAACCCTGTCTGCAGAATATCATTTTTGGATGTACAACACATCCAACCTTGGGGCAGATTTGATTTTTTTGGCACACTTTGACTCTTTTAGTAGCAACTGAGCATCATTTAACCACCACAGCCTACCTGAGTATTGTTGTCATCATGTCCATCCCTTTATGACGGCAGTGGAGCGTCTTCTGATGCTGCAGTGGGTACGGAAAGTATTCAGACCCCTTTAAAGTTTTCATTCTTTGTTTCATTGCAGCCATTTGCTAAAATCAAAAAAGTTCATTTTATTTCTCATTAATGTCACTCAGTACCCCATCTGGACAGAAAAAAACAGAAATGTAGAAATTTTTGCAAATTTATTAAAAAAGAAACACTGAAATATGACATGGTCATAAGTATTCAGACACTTTGCAGTGACTCATATTTAACTCACATTTTGTCCATTTCTTCTGATCCTCCTTGAGATGGTTCTACTCCTTCATTGGAGTCCAGCTGTGTTTAATTAAACTGATTGGACGTGATTAGGAAAGACACACACCTGTCTATATAAGAGCTTCCAGCTCACAGTGCATGTCAGAGCAGATGAGGATCATGAGGTGGAAGGAACTGTCCAAGGAGCTCAGAGACAGAATTGTGGCGAGACACAGATCTGGACAAGGTTACAAAAGAGTTTCTGCAGCACTAAAGGTTCCTAAGAGCACGGTGGCCTCCATAGTCCTTACATGGAAGAAGTTTGGGACGACCAGAACTCTTCCTAGACCCGGCCGTCCAGCCAAACTGAGCAATGGTGGGAGAAGAGCCTTGGTGAGAGAGTAAAGAAGAAGCCAAAGATCACTGTGGCTGAGCTCCAGAGATGCAGTAGGGAGATGGAGAAAGTTCCACAAAGTCAGTATCACTGCAGCCTCCACCAGTCGGGGCTTTATGGCAGAGTGGCCCGATGGAAGCCTCTCCTCAGTGCAGACATATGAAAGCCCGCATAGAGTTTGCCAAAAACACATGAAGGACTCCCAGACTGAGAGAAATAAGATTCTCTGGTCTGATGAGACCAAGATTGAACTTTTTGGAGTTAATTCTAAGCGGTATGTGTGGAGAAAACCAGGCACTGCTCATCACCTGCCCAACAGTGAAACATGGTGGTGGCAGCATCATGCTATGGGGGTGTTTTTCAGCTGCAGGGACAGGACGACTGGTTGCAGTTGAAGGAAAGATGAATGCGGCCAAGTACAGAGATCCTGGAAGAAAAGCTCTTCCAGAGTTCAGGAGCTCAGACTGGGCCGAAGGTTCACCTTCCAACAAGACAATGACCCTCACACACAGCTGAAATAACAAAGGAGTGGATCAGAACCACTCTGGACCATTCTGGACCGGCCCAGCCAGAACCCTGACTTAAACCCAACTGAGCATCTCTGAGAGACCTGAAAATGGCTGAACACCACCGTTTTTGATTTGATTTGATTTATTTCAGATCCCCATTAGCTGTGGCATGCCAAAAGCTATTCTTCCTGGGGTCTGCACAAAAATCTTTACATGTGTCAACACATTAAAGACACAACGGAACTTTTAGCAGTTTTCTCAGTGACGCGCCCCCTATCGGCGACTAAACCATCTTGTATCATACCTGCACCCTGATTCACTCCAGCCAGTAACAGACAGTCTTATCTTGACTCTTGTTCTGTCCCTTCCTCTCTTCCTTTTCCTCTCTTCCTCCCGTAATGTTTCCTTACCGAATCCGGCATGATTTGCGTTCAAAACATTCACGGGGTTGATACCTGGTTTACATCCGGTTGCTAGTGAGTGACGCGGTGCTGCAGCCAATAGTCGGCTGCAACGTCACGGTCGCGTCCCGGATGGGAATCTTACATAGTGCTGTTTCTGAGCCCCGGGACGCCTCTGGGCAGTGACGGCTCGAAAATGCGCAAAATGAATGTTGGTGTGACATCAAAACGAGTCAGAAACACAGATTTTTAAGGTCTAAAAGTTACGTTGTGTGTCTTTAAAACTCAACACACACATAAACACACACAAAACAAAACCAAAACAAAACAAAAAAATAAACACGATAATCATATCCAAACAATACAAAACCGCTCCCAGGTCAGTGGTGTATAATATTGCATCTTAACATACCAGTCAACATCTTTTTTCTATATTCATCACCAAAAATAGAACCCTTAAGTTTCTTAGCCCATGATATTCCCTCCCACTAATTCACAATCCATCTCAACCACATCTTAACAAAATTCAGTAAAATTCAAAAGGAACCTCCTCATTTCCATTCACCTCCCCGGGCTATTTCTGTTGTCAAAAGGAGCAATTTTTAGTGATATAATACCTATTCTATTGTGCACAGATATCTTTGACCAACTTCTTAAAAGTATTTTTACTATTTTCTTGAATAATATTTTCTGGTAATTTATTCCATTCTTGCATACCTCTGTACATGACCATATCTTTAATTTTATTTGTTTTTGTTCTGGGTAATGTAAAATTTCCTCTAATTGCATGTCTGGTTTCATAACTATGTATACCAGAACTATAAGTTACATACTTGTACAAAGTTGAAGGTTCTTTTGTACTTAAAATATTCCTAAAGAAAACCAATAGTGAATACAATAATCTATTCTTCACCAGCAGCCAGCCTAAACATTTATGCATATCTGTTATGTTTGTTCTATAATCACAATGCAGAGCTATTCTTGCTGCTCTATTTTGTACAATTTGCAACTTTTTTATATTTTCTTGGGATGTGTTAGACCAGACAACTGAACAATAATCCAGAACTGATAAAACCAATGATTGTAACACCATTTTAGTTAGTCTCAATGACATGAAAGCTTCACACCTCTTTACAACAGAAACAGCTCTTCCCATCTTGGATACCATCTGATCAATATGTTTGGTACTTCCGTTCACCATCCAACCTGACAGAACGGGAGAGGATCTGCAAGTAAGAACGCAAAAGACCCCAAATCCAGGTGTGGAACATTGTTGCATCATTCCCAAGAAGACTCATGGCTGTACCAGCTCATGATGAGGTGGAACGGGAGATTCTCATCACGATGAGGTGGAACGGGAGATTCTCATCACAATGTGGTGGAACGGGAGATTCTCATCACGATGTGAAACAGGAGATTCTCATTACGATGAGGTGGAACGGGAGATTCTAATTACGATGAGGTGGAACGGGAGATTCTCATCACCATGAGGTGGAACGGGAGATTCTCATCACGATGAGGTGGAACGGGAGATTCTCATCACAATGTGTTGGAACGGGAGGTTCTCATCACGATGAGGTGGAACGGGAGATTCTCATCACCATGAGGTGGAAAGGGAGATTCTCATCATGATGAGGTGGAACGGGAGATTCTCATCACCATGAGGTGGAAAGGGGAGATTCTCATCATGATGAGGTGGAACGGGAGATTCTCATCATGATGAGGTGGAACGGGAGATCATCATGCAGCCAACAAATCTGCAGCAACTGTGTGATGCTATCATGCCAGTACGGAGCATCATCTCTGGAATGTTTTCAGCAGCTTGTTGGATCTATGTCATGAAGAATTAAGGCTGTTCTGACAGGGAAAGGATTTCTAACCTGGTACTGTAAGGTGGAACTAATTGCCTAGTAGATCAGACAAGTCATAAATGGCTTTGTAAAACCTAAATAGTGTTAGAAAGTGCTGTACAAAGTTAGATTTAACGATATAAGGCTAGCTGTTAACAACCCTGCTAGAATCGGCTGAAGCATTCCCTGATGCACATAATGTGTGATGCCTCTTCTTTTTATTAAAAAAAAAAAGACCCTGTCTGGCTTTTCTTTAAGCCAGATAGGGTTGGTATTTAGGGCCACACTTTTATTTTGATGAGAAAACATATTTGCACAGAAATCCAGCCTGTTTTTTGTCATGGAAAATGGCTGAACTACAGTTCATTTGTATTTATGCAACTTGTTTCTCGCGATAACTTTGGTCCCTTTTCACCCAGTTATTAATGCTATAATTTCAGATATCAGAGGCAGTAGTCACTGGGCAATCCTGTCAGATGGCACCGTGATTCATGCACACATACACACCCACATCACACCAAAACGTGCAATTGTCCTCTCACTTTTTGTTTCCCTGTAAAACTGAGTGAAAGCCAGTGAGTGGTTCGTGAGTTCGGTGTAATGTAATCCCAGCAGCGACTTGGAGACGCTCTGTCATACTCCTCACCGGCTGGTGCCACGCTGTGTCGGAGCGTTTCCGGATGACATCCATGACTCTGGCTGAAGTTCATACTCATTCATAAGGTGACAGCAACCGTCTGTGCCAGTGGGACCCAGTTAGAGATAAATCAGTGTGAAATAATGCATCTGGCTGTGGACGTCAGAATCTGTGATCTGCTGCACTGAATTCAGATGAATCAAGCTGTTCTGGTCTAACACTGCTGCTCTCATCCAAAACACACATCGGCTGGCCTTTGTTCTGTTCTTACTTTCATCTGTTTAATAATTATATTAAATATATTAGTTTGAAACACTGACGTTGTATCTTCTGTGCTGGCCAAGGAAAAATGTTGAAATATTAACTGTTGATGTTGGCAGATTGTAGTCATAACCCCCAGATTCCACATACTCCGTTCCGTTCCGCTGCGCACGACGCAGCAAAAACGTTGCCATGTTATTCAATGAGCTGCAGTCCATATGCTTCGTGCGGCCCGTTGTCGAACAGCCTCTGCGTTGCACTGCACCCAAATTGCAGAGCCAGTCCAATTTTCTGTTCCGTTGGCTCAGGCCGGATCAACCCCCGCAGCTCAGATCGCACCAAACAGGAACATGAACATGGACTATATCCGGATTGTCAAAGTAAACACATTGCGAATTCAAACGTAAAATACAGAAAAAAAAAACAGAAACAGGTGTGTTACCTTGGGGAATTTCATGTTTTCCATTTTTGTTAATATTAATGTCCTGATCTGTACTCTATAATGTATGTAGGCCGATGTGAAACGCGTACGGTACAGAAAACTCAAATTCTGAAGGTGATTTTACATCAAATTGTGGTTTTTCATGTATTTTACGTTTGGATTCGCAATGTGTTTACTTTGACAATCCAGATATAGTCCATGTTCATGTTCCTGTCTGGTGCGATCTGAGCTGCGGGGGTTGATCTGGCCTGCGCAGACGGAAAAGAAAATTGGACTGGCTCTGCAATGGGCTTTATGCACAGCTCCAGTACTTCCTGAACTTAATACTACACCTTTATTTCCTGTCTTACATGATTGGGTGAAGTGATTAATCAAGGTGTGTCTGACCTAAGCAAATGCAGCCTACAACAAATTAGCATAAATCATGAATGAAACACGTCTGCTGCTTTAAGTTGGACAATGAAGGGAAGAGTGACTTTTTGTAGAACATTTATTGCACACACACACCACTGGACATTTATCCAGCCCTCCTGATCACTATCGTGTGATCCTGCAAATGTGATTTATCGGATTTATCTGGTGGTAGCACGGACTGCAGTCGCAGGCGCGCCGTGTCTGACACGGTGGTGGTGGGAGCTGCTGCTCTGTAGAGGTCGGAACTAAGTCGCACCGCACACGGACCTGGTGGAAATCTGCCTATACAAAACACTTCTTCCTACCCTGCATTGTTTAAACCCATGTCTGTCTTACGTCCTACAGATGCTTTGAAGCAAACACATTTAGGTCTTTTCATGTTCCTCATCAAATTTGATGCTGAACTGTTTTTGCAGTCGGGAGTATTATCCTCCTGAAAGAGGCTGCTGCCATCAGGGCAATCCTCCAATCATGATGGTCTGCAGCGATGTTGCTTCTAAACGGAAAATAAATGCCACTCTGAATTTGCTCTAAAACATTTGAACTGGCATTTCCCGTCAGTTTGTTTGTTTGTTGGAGCCTTGAAGTCATAGATGTGAGACCACGTCACACACGGTTTGTGGAGTCCAAACCTTGGATTGAGCCTAAAACATTTCCTGGAGTCACACACTGAAGCTAAGAGTAACGTCTAGGACCATAGGTCATCACGTTCTCATTGTCCAGATATAATCCAGCAGCTGAGCCTGCTGTGGAAGCGGACAGCCTCTGTCTTCTGTCAGAATGAGGGACTGTTTGTTAGACATGAGTTTTGACAGATTTATCTCTGATTGAGTGTTTTTTAAACTAATATACATATAAAATATATATTTGATGAACTAAAAAAAATCCTGGTTTTGGTTATGAGACTTGTTTGGGGTTCACGTCATGGGGACAAGATTCCTTTTATTATTGTTCTCCTACAGTTGTGTGAAAAAGTGTTTACCTCTTTCCTATCTCTTATTTTTTTGCATGTCTGTCACACTTATGTGTTTCAAATCATCAAACAAATTTAGATATGAGACAAAGATAACAAGTAAATACAAAATGCAATTTTTAAATGAAGGTTTTTATTAGTAAGGGAGGAAAAAATCCAAACCTTCATGACCCTGTGTGAAAAAGTGAATTCCTGGATGAGTGCAGTCAGCTGACCGACACGTCACCTGATTGACTTTGTCGTCATTTGGGCTCGACCTGCGAGGAGCACGAGGAGACATACCCACTTTGTTTACTGCCACTGTCAGTCATGAAGTGATGAAACAGAACTATGGTTAGCTAACTCTGCGGCAACAGGAGATGACATCAGCCCAGTCGTCTTATACCATTATCGGCACAAGCACGTTATACAGGCTGTTATCTTGATAAAAAAACGACATTAGCACCGAGAAAAATGACCATTTTGTAATCTTAACTTACTTAAACGATACCAACATGGTTTGACCGCACCGGCCACTATTGACAAAGATCGTAAAATAAAACTAAATGTTATCCAACAATGAGGTAACTAATCCATAACATGGGACTAAACTAAGATAATACAATGGTTTTCATAACATTTATATCTCCATTAACATAGAAAATACTTAAAATTTGTAGTTCTCCTTCTTTGCCACTGCATTCTGGGTAGTCCTTACTCAATCTCAATATTGAGGGCGATTCAGCCCTCAAACTTGCCTCAACTTAACGTTGTGAGAGTTTGCACTTCGCGGGAGGGCACATTTTTGAGATTGAGGGTTAGGGTGAATTCCAATTCCTGTCATAACTGTGGTTTATCACATCTTTGGAAAGCCAACTTCAATTTCTCTAGCCACACCCAGGCCTGATTACTGCCACACCTGTTCTCCATCAAGAAATCCCTTAAATAGGACCTGCCTGACAAAGTGAAGTAGACCAAAAGATCCTCCAAAGCTAGACATCATGCTGCCATCCAAAGAAATTCAGGAACAAATGAGAAACAAAGTCATTGAGATCTATCAGTCTGGAAAAGGTTCCAAAGCCATTTCTAAAGCTTTGGGACTCCAGAGAACCACAGTGAGAACCATTATCCACAAATGGTGAAAACATGGAACAGTGGTGAACCTTCCCAGGAGGGGCCGGCCGACCAAAATGACCCCAAGAGCACAGCGACGACTCATCCAAGAGGTCACAAAAGACCCCAGAACAACATCCAAGAACTGCAGGCCTCACTTGCCTCAATGAAGGTCAGTGTTCATGACTCCCCCATCAGAAAGAGACTGGGGGGCAAAAATGGCTGCATGACAGAGTTCCAAGACCAAAACCACTGCTGAGCAAAAAGAACATAAAGGCTCGTCTCAGTTTAGCCAGAAAGCATCTTGATGATCCCCAAGACTTTTGGGAAAATACTCTGTGGACTGACGAGACAAAAGTGGAACTTTCTGGAAGGTGGAGGTCCCATTACATCTGGCGTAAAAGTAACACGGCATTTCAGAAAAGGAACATCATAGCAACAGTAAAACATGGTGGTGGTAGTGTGATGGTCTGGGGCTGTTTTGCTGCTTCAGGACCTGGAAGACTTGCTGTGGTAAATGGAACCATGAATTCTGCTTCTACCAAAAATCCTGAAGGAGAACGTCCGGCCATCTGTTGGTGACCTCAAGCTGAAGCGCACTTGGGTTCTGCAGCAGAACAATGATCCAGAACACACCAGCAAGTCCACCTCTGAATGGCTTAAGAACAACAACATGGAGACTTTGGAGTGGCCTAGTCAAAGCCCCCACCTGAATCCCATTGAGATGCTGTGGCATGACCTTAAAAAGGCGGTTCATGCTGGAAAAGCCTCCAATGTGGCTGAATTACAACAATTCTGCAAAGATGAGTGGAACAAAATTCCTCCACAGCGCTGTAGAAGACTCACTGCCAGTTATCACAAACGCTTGATGCAGTTGTTGCTGCTAAGGTGGAACAACCAGTTATTAGGTTTAGGGGAAGATCACTTTTTCACACAGGGACATGGAGGTTTGGATTTCTTCTCCCCTTACTAATAAAAATCTTCATTTAATAACTGCATTTGTGTTTACTTGTGTTATCTTTGTCTAATGTTTAAATTTGTTTGATGATCTGAAACATATTAGTGTGACAAACATGCAAAATAAGAAGAAATCAGGAAGGGGGCAAACATTTTTTCACACAACTGTATACTGAACTGTATAACTCCAGCCCATGTCTGTTTTGCCTACTTTCTCACTAACAATTGAAGTCAAGTGCAAAATAGAAACATGTATGATAAAAATAATTTATTTGACTGATACCAGTGTTTTACAACACATTCTTCCTGAAATCCTCCTTGTGATCCCAGCCTCTGTTGGATCAGGATAATCCTGTTCTGTTTTTTTTTTTTTTTGGGTCAAAGTTATGGAAATCCTTCTAAAAAGTTTTGGACAGCACAAACTGAATAAAACCTGGTTTTATCCAGGGCAAAGCTGGGATTGGATTACATGTCTATTCCGGTTTCTGAAGCCTTCTTTCTGTTTTGAACAACCCATTTTCAAGATCTGATCCAATCTGACAACCAGAATCCGATCAGATTACCTTTGCAGAGCTGGCTCAGAGTATCACGTTTAGATTGGCAGCTGAGGCAGAAACATTCCTGACGATTATTTCACACTGCAACACATTGAGTGTGAAAAACTCGTCTGTCAGAGACTGAGAAGGTGGCTCGTTGGTTTATTATGCTTGTCTCATTCAGCTCTGTCAAATTCACACTCATTCTTGTGTTTTTCTCACCACAGATTCTGGACGTGCGTAATGTCTTGGTGGTCGTGTCTCGGTGGTACGGAGGCATTTTGTTGGGCCCTGACCGCTTCAAGCACATCAACAACTGTGCTCGCAGCATCCTGGTGGAGGAGGGCTACACGGCCTCCATGGTGAGGCGTCGCTGCTCTGCAGCCTCCCACTGGCACGTCATCGGGCAGATTTGACTGACTTTGCTGGTGATGGAATCTCCTGTCATCTCACAATTGCCCTCATTATTTTTTAGTTAGCTGAAAGCAGTTCTGAAGATTTCAGGTGTTATGGTGTCTGACGCAGTGACACTGTTGCTGTTTGTCCCCATATTAGATAAATGGAGGGCTTGGAGATCAGTCATGCTGCTCCAGCTGGATTTAGGTCCATTTAGACCAGAGGTGTCCAAATTTTTTATATTAGAGGGCCGAAAATGACTCTGGGTGGAGGGGTGTGGGCCAAAACTAAAAATTCATGTTGCAATGTAAGAAATTAAATATGCTTAGCCCATAGTGTCATTGTTCAAAATAAAACCTCATACAAAGTAATGTGGAAAATGAAAAACATGATTCTTTATTGTGTTTATTATTTGTTTTGTTTTTTTACATTACTTCGTATGCAGTTTTATTTTAGACAGAATCTTATTATCTGAATAAATATCAAAAGAACTTTTCACACAGTTGATAAAATTATAATTTAAAAAAAAAAAAAAAGGACAATGGGTGGCGGGCCAAAAATAATCACTTGCGGGCCAACTTTGGCCCCCGGGGCCCAAATTGGACAGCCCTGATTTAGACTTTGATGTTATTGCTGCTCTTGGTAAAGGTTTTTACATAGATTAGATAAGCTGTTGTTGGGCAGCAGGCACAGGTATTGTTGTATAACAGTGCAGTAAACTACTTTAATTTGCTGCAGAAATACAGTTGTGAAGGTTTACATCCCCTTCTATTAAGGTAAAGGCTAAATTGACAACAGCAATTCAAATAATAAGAAAATGAAAAAAGTAATAATAAATAAAAAAATATACTAAATTATAATTTAGTGAGATAAGATGTTGATTTTGAATTATAGTTTAAAAGAGACCAATTAAAGCATCTTTCCCATGAACATGGACCAACATACCTGTCAGCAGGTGCAGACGTCTGATTGGACGTTACAGAAACACCTGATTACAGTGATTGTCTCAAAAGCCCCGTTTCCACCCGCGTGTTAGGTCGGGTTGGGTCAGGTCGGATCTGGTGGGTTTTGGTACGGATGTGTTGATTTCACGTTGCGTCCCCACAGCAAACTGTCCCCTTATTCTGGAGGCGGAGTATTAACAGGATTGTGCTGCTACGTGATCGCGTGACATCATCGCCGTGCAACACCTTTTAACCAAAGCACCACAGAGACATAAACAAAAGGAGCCCCCCCTGCTTTGTTTTTACGCCGGGTCATGCGGGAAGTGCCGGCTTTTTCAACGAATCAACGGATTGCTGTGTGCTAGCTCCACCTCTTTGGTCCGGATCGGCTAGATCAGTACCCCTACCAAAGGGTATCAAAAAAGTAGGTCGGGTCGGATATAAGGGTACCCGTCCCAGGTTTTATCTGTGTAGACACAAAAAAACATGGACCGATCCGACCCAGACCCGCTGATGGAAACGGGGCTAAAGTGTTGTCAACAACATTTTTGTTCAGGATCCTGTTCATGCTAGTTTACTTGTTTTATTTTTTTGTGTGTTTGTTTTTAATATTTCTGTTGAACCACAATTCAGAATCAATGTCATGATTTTCATAGAATTTTTATTTATCATCACTTCTGTCAATTTCAGCTTGTTTCACTGACAGCTGATTTTTTCTGGAAACATTTGACCACAAGATATTAAACCAATGTGTTAATGAAAATGAAAATATGTATTATAGGTGGAAGTCTTGCCATTAGAAGCCGTTTGCAGCTTGAAGGTGGTCAGAGTGTAACCGGTGAGCTCCTGGGTTGTGCTGGTTAGTGAGTTGCCGTGACACAGCGTTGTCTTTTGCAGAAAAAGTCTCTGTTTATTTGCTCTGACGTGAATCAGGAAAAAAAGAAAAGCCACCATGAAAACAGGCCCACTCCAGTTCCTCCAACAGGAAATCATGCAAAAGGGGAGGGAGTGTGGGAGCCCAAAAAATTTAAAGGGGCTTCCCGCAAAGAAGAAATAGAAAGGGGGAGGGGGGCTATAATTTAAAGGGAAATGTAGTAATTTTAGCGGCTTGTCAGTATGTGAACACTTCAACATTTTGTGTAATTTAAAAAACAGTTCAAGTTATCGGGGTTACCAGGGTTACAAGAGAGAGTTATCAGACACATACCTTGATAAAAGTGATAAAGAGAGAAAAAAATTAATTTCCCTTTAACAAGCCAAATCTGTTGACGTTATGATCAGACAGTTTTAATAGTATGAGCGCGTTGTGCTTGCTGAAGTACGCCAGTTCTGGCCTGCATGTGTAAAAATGTATTAACTAAAAAAGTGCTGTGGTGCTCAAGAACATTGTTTCCCAGCAGCTACGGTGACAAGGTGGTTTGCTCTGCCTTCATTTTTGTTCTTTGTCATTAAAATAATCAGCTTCCAATTGATCTGTCCCTGATCTGAGCTGACGGGAGGTGTTTGTGTCCACCACAGCCACGCTAGCGCTGACGGTGTGACCACCACACACACGCCGATGTCAGTCTGCACAACCTTCACATCCAGGTGAAGGCTGTCTGCAAGTCACCACAGGTGCTGTGATGGTGGCCACCGTGATGTCAGAAGATCACTCAGGTCATTCCTGCTCATTCTGAGGGGAATGTTATGTAATCTCGTCTGAAGATGTGGGGAGGGTTTTGATGGTTGCACAGCCTGCAGCAGTCAGGCTCGTCCGCTGAGGATGACAAATGGAGCAAATTTGTAATAATAATAATAATTTGATCTTTATTTATTGTGAAACTGGAACTAGGCTCTGCATTTAAGCCAGCTCGAGCTTTACAGCAGAGCGGTGGGCGGCCATGTTTGGGTGCGGGTGAGGGATTATGGGCCTTGCTGTCCATCTGATGGTGAGGAGTTTTTAGGTGGGACCAGGTGGTAGCCTGGCAAATAAAACAAAGCGGATCATTAAGAAGTTAGCTTTAAAAAGGAAAGAAAAAAGTACACCCCCAATTCCAGAATGGATGCTCTGTGAAACATATCAGCGGTTACAGCTGAAACATTTCATCATGTTCACATTTAGAATCTGATGGCAGCTTCACATCTCAGTCTAATCCCCTGCTCACAGAGATTCCTCCTGATTCTCTAAATCTTTACGCTGTAGACGGTGGGATCTTTACAATCTTTGTGATTTTACACTGAAGAATATTTTCCTTTTTCAATATTTCAGACGCACTTTGTCACAAACGGGTGAAGCTGTGTCCATCTGTCCATCGGAGCGTCTCAGCCTCTCTGAAAACTGCGTTTTATGGCCAGTCATGTGACCGAGCTGTTGTCAGCTACTCCTCCAGGTGTTTCTGATGTTCATTACTTGTCCAGGCTTCTGTTGCCCCAGTTACATCTTTTTCTTCGAACTGTTTCCTTCTTTCTGCACAGTGGTGTGGTGGTTAGCACCGCAGCATCACAGTAAGAAGGTTGCTAGTTTGAGTCCTGGCGGGGGAGGGTTGGAACAGTTCCAACAGCAGCCGTCCTGTGTGGAGTTTGCATGTTATCCTGTGTATGCGTGGGTTCTATTCAGGTTCTCTGGCTTCCTCCCACCATCCAAACACATGATGTCAGGTTAACTGGTCATTCTGTGAATGAATGGTTGTCTGTCTGTTGTGTTGGTCCTGCGACAGACTGGACACCTGTCCAGGTGAACCTGCCTCTCACCTGATAGCTGAGATAGGCTCCAGTGATCCGGTTATATAAATAAAAGACAGCAAGCGAGGACTCGCACCCTAAAACCCTTGACAGAGAACATTTCCCTCTCTCGAGCTGCTGTTAATGGTGAAGAAAACATAAACTCAAGACATCCAGTCAGGTACAGAAGGCAAAATCCAGGATAAAGAGGGAAAAACAGACATCATGTGTTCAGATTCTCTAAATGTGTGGTACAACTTGGTGAGGTTTCCTTCTGCCTGACAGAATAATGTTTGAGAGCACCTCATATGTCTGTGGTAGGTGGTGCAGCTTCCACATATAGTTCCCTTGTCTTTTCTCCAGGTAGGAAGTACTGATTTTATTTTGTTAAAGGAGTAGTACAACCAAAGAATGATTGTCCTTCATCTTCTACTGACCCTCCAGCTGAGCAAGACTCTGGAGCACTTTTTTAATATCTCAAATGCAGCCAGTGATCAAACAGATTTCCCCCCCCCCCCCCCCCCAACTTTCATATAATGGAGTTCACCGGCAGCTGAATCAAAAAGGTCCACAAAAGTCCACAAAAACCTGTCAATATTCTTCCATACTGCTCGTCCAATGTAATCCAAGTTTCCTGAGTAGCATCTCAGTAGCTCCCAGAAGCTCCCAGTAGCTTTCAGTAGCTCTCAGTAGCTCCCATTAGCTCTCAGTAGCTCCCAGTAGCTCTCGGTAGCTCTCAGTAGCTCCAATTAGCTCTCAGTAACTCCCAGTAGCTCTCAGTAGCTCCCAGTAGCTCTCAGTAACTCCCAGTAGCTCTCAGTAGCTTCCAGTAGCTCTCAGTAGCTCCCAGTAGCTCTCAGTGGTACCCAGTAGCTCTCAGTAACTCCCAGTAGCTCTCAGTGGCTCTCAGTAGCTCCCAGTAGCTCTCAGTAGTTCCCATTAACTCTCAGTAGCTCTCAGTAGCTCCCAGTAGCTCTCAGTAGCTCCCAGTAGCTCTCAGTGGCTCCCAGTAGCTCCCAGTAGCTCTCAGTGGCTCCCAGTAGCTCTCAGTGGCTCCCAGTAGCTCCCAGTAGCTCTCAGTGGCTCCCAGTAGCTCCCAGTAGCTCTCAGTGGCTCTCAGTAGCTCTCAGTGGCTCTCAGTAGCTCTCAGTAGCTCTCAGTGGCTCTCAGTAGCTCTCAGTAGCTCTCAGTAGCTCTCAGTGGCTCTCAGTGGCTCTCAGTGGCTCCCAGTAGCTCTCAGTAGCTCTCAGTGGCTCTCAGTAGCTCTCAGTAGCTCTCAGTAGCTCTCAGTAGCTCTCAGTAGCTCTCAGTAGCTCTCAGTAGCTCTCAGTAGCTCTCAGTAGCTCTCAGTGGCTCTCAGTAGCTCTCAGTGGCTCTCAGTAGCTCTCAGTAGCTCTCAGTAGCTCTCAGTAGCTCTCAGTAGCTCTCAGTGGCTCTCAGTGGCTCTCAGTAGCTCTCAGTAGCTCTCAGTGGCTCTCAGTAGCTCTCAGTGGCTCTCAGTAGCTCCCAGTAGCTCTCAGTAGCTCTCAGTAGCTCTCAGTAGCTCTCAGTAGCTCTCAGTGGCTCTCAGTAGCTCTCAGTAGCTCTCAGTAGCTCTCAGTGGCTCTCAGTAGCTCTCAGTGGCTCTCAGTAGCTCCCAGTAGCTCTCAGTGGCTCCCAGTAGCTCCCAGTAGCTCTCAGTGGCTCTCAGTAGCTCTCAGTGGCTCTCAGTAGCTCTCAGTAGCTCTCAGTGGCTCTCAGTAGCTCTCAGTAGCTCTCAGTAGCTCTCAGTAGCTCTCAGTGGCTCTCAGTAGCTCTCAGTAGCTCTCAGTGGCTCTCAGTAACTCCCAGTAGCTCTCAGTAGCTCCAATTAGCTCTCAGTAACTTTCAGTAGCTCTCAGTAACTACCAGTAGCACTCAGTAGCTCCCATTAGCTTTGTAAAACAGGATATTTTCATTCAGTCTGGAAGAGAGTGAATGAGAAAAGTGTGCCAGGGGGAAATGTAAATTTGGATAAAATCTCTGTGCACCTGCTTCAGACATGGAATTAAATAACGAGGTGTACTGACAGTTTTACACCTGAAGGTTGCTGCAGTTTCTTTGCAGGATATGAGTTGTTTCATATGCAGGCACTATATGAATCTTGCAACAGCTTTTCACATTTTTGGCAAACATTTGTCTCCCAGCAGCACGTGACGGGATCTCAGATGACAGGTTTGCAATCATTATAATGAGTGGAGGATGTTTCAGAAGAGTGCTTAAGAATGTTTTGTTTGATGCAATTATTGGAATGCACCACAACAATGTGGTGCATGTCATCAGTACATTGTAATTTGCACATTTGCACACACAGCAGGAGTTTTGGAAAGAGGCTGTCGAGCTGTAAAACAGCACTCAAACATTTTGCACTGGGACAGCTCTGGCAAGTACAAAGATGGAATGATCATTCTTCTAATTTTCTCCTCTTGTTTCGCAGGACGAGGCCAGCAAATCAAAGACCAAACGGCCAAAAAGCAAGAAGACAAAATGATTTTTAAAAAGAAAGAAAAAGGTCTTTTAATTTGAACTGTGGTCACACTGTCTGCTCTCCAATGCAGAGGAAAGCTGGTTTCTAGCCAGTTAAGATGTGTCCTAGAGGGAATGCTATCTCCCTCAGTTAGAAATAATCTATTCAGATGAATTAAGATTGTCAGCTACGTAGGACTTTGAGTTTTCTCAGAAGATATCTTTAGCTACAGTGTTATTGTTTATGAGAAGGCTTTACTTGATGTGTTTACAGTACAAAATCTTTATTAAAGCTAATTTTGGCATCAGCAGAATCTGACTTGTTTCATTATGCTTGAACCGACATGGTTCCGGTGCTGCAGCTACTGTTCTTGTCCTTTCCTCTTAATGAATCTGCAACTGAACGAGATTCACGCTCGGTTCCTTTAGCATCTCCAAGAAATACTGTATGCTCACACATCATTGCTCGAGAAAATGAGCTTCACAGAGTTTCACTCACACAAACGCTTGCATCTTTCATATGTCCAATTTCCCCAAAGCATTTGACATCCGCTTGAAGCCTGTTAAATATTCAACTTTCACAGTTGCTTGTTCTCTCCGAGCATTCACCTCACACTGGCTCCTTTGGGCTTTCCCTTCACCTCTCCATTTAGGTGACATCTCATCCTGGAAGACACAGGCTGCATAACAACAGCTGCTTTCTATAAGAACTCCAAAGCTTATTTCTTTTTTTCCCCCTCTGGAAAAACCCTACAGTCACAATCTAAAACAAAAACATTGACTTTAATGTGCATCAATAGCATGGGGAGATGAAACAGGCAGTGTGACGTTGCACAGTATTTCATTTAAATGACGCGCAGCAGCTCAAGTTCTCAAAATCTCCTCCATGTCTGCTTATTTCAGTCATTTGGAATAATTACAGCTAAGAGACGAGTGTGATCACACTGGACCCAATCATCTCAGCCCCTAATCACACTTGTTTTGCTGTACAACCAAAAACCTCATATTCACAGCTGAGCAGAATGAATAGCTGGTTTCACATCTTAGCCTACGTTTCCTGCAGCTGATTGGCGGAACATTTGGCACAACAATTTCTCATCTGTTAGGTATTTGCTGCAGTAATACTGAAAGCATAATAATCCAAGCACATGACCTTAGAAAGCTTGCCACTATTTTTCAAAGCTACAAAAATACTACATAAGATGTACTATAAATGTATGCAGGGTCAATTTTGCACATAGATTTTGAAATTACTTCTTTCTTCTGGCATGGAAGTGTTTGTTTGCAGGACTTCAGCAGTGCATGAAATGGAAAAAGTAAAACTATCACTTCAGATGAGCAGTGATTTCAAATACAGCTCCTACCCCAAAAATGAGATTATCCTGAAAAAGTTCATATATTTCAACGGTACAATTTAAATATTGTTTAGTCAAGTAATATATGAATCAATATATTTCAAGTTTTTATTTGTTTAGATGTTGCTGATTAGAAGTTGCAGCTTAAGAAAACCTCAAATTCAAAAACTCAAAAATTAAAATACTGCTTAAAAATCAATCAGAGAAAGGTTTTAAATACAAAAATATCAAGCCTACTAAAGTGAAATCTTGCATCTGTACTTAGTACTTGGTGGTGGCCCCTTTAATGTTCATTCCATCTGTATGCCGACGATACTCAGGTCTACGTCCCATTAAAGCACAACAATCCCTCTGTATTAGCAGGTCTGCTAGCCTGTCTCGAGGATGTAAAAATCTGGATGTCTCTCAACTTTCTACACTTTAACGAAAATAAAACCGAGGTCATCGTCTTCAACCCCACTGCTCTCAAGCCTTTATCTGTTGATCTAGGTTCTCTGTCCGGTCATTTACATACTGTGGTCACAAATCTTGGTGTTCAGCTGGACAACTTCTTGAATCTAGATAAACAGATAAAAGCCACTGTTAAGGCCAGCGTTTTTCATCTGAGGCGTTTAGCAAAGGCTAAACATTTTTTAGCCCGGTGCGACCTGGAGACAGTCATCCATGCTTTTATAACCAGCCGGATTGATTATTGCAACGCACTCCTCTTTGGCGTTTCTCAGAAACACCTGTCTCGCCTCCAGTTGGTCCAAAATGCTGCAGCACGGCTGCTGACGGACACCAGGAAGAGAGAGCACATCTCCCCCGTTCTGGCCTCTCTTCACTGGTTGCCTGTAACTTTTAGGGTTCAGTTTAAGATTCTTTTATGTTTTTAAATCTTTAAATGCCCTAGCCCCCTCCTATCTCTCGGAGCTTCTCCATCCTCATGCTCCCACTCGCACTCTTCGGTCAGCTGAGTTGCTGCTGTTGGATGTACCAAGGTCTCGACAGAAGATGTGGGGGGATAGAGCATTTTCTGTGGCAGGCCCAAAGTCGTGGAACTCGCTGCCATTGCACATCAGACAGGCCTCGTCTCTGGCAGTTTTTAAATCCCTTCTTAAAACTCATCTGTTTGCCCTGGCACTCCATCCTTCATGAGCCATTTTTTCTAATTTTGTCTGCTGTTTAAAGTCTTATTTTTTCTGATATTTATACTGTTTTTATTGTTCATTGTGTTGATTTGTTTTTATGTCTAATATTTGTTTTAATGTTCTCACTGTGAGATTCAATTTCTGTTTTACTTCTGTTCAGCGCTTTGTTATCGGTAGCTGCTGTGTTTAAAGCGCTATACACATAAAGTTGACTTGACTTGACTTAATGACTCCTTAACCCGGCGTGGCATGGATGCTACCAGCTTGTGGCATATCTCAGCTGTTATGGAGACCAACATGCTTCCATCACAGCCTTGAGCTCTTCTCTATTGTTTGGTCTCTTCCTGTTTAGCTTTTTCTTGACAATACCCCACAGATTTTCAATGGGGTTCAGGTCAGCTGAGTTTGCGGGCCAATCAAGCATGGTGATCCCATGTTTGTTAAACCAGGATTTTGTAGTTTTGGCAGTGTTGGCAGGTGCCAAGTCCTGCTGGAAAACAAAACTAACAATCCCCTACAGGAGGACCTGCAGGTGGCATAAATATCCTCAGATCATACAAACACACGCAGAACTACGCAGAGAAGAGGTACAACCTAGTCATCGCAACGGGAAGCAGCGTCACAGTGTCAACATGCAGGATAAAGGGTCTCCATGGTGATACAGTCATGCGGATGCAGCCTCGTCTCTGCAAGGAGGAGGAAGCCTGCAAAGCTCATGACCCAGACCCCCAGCAGCCACCCAGAGGCCCAGATCCCAGCCACCTCCCCATAGGAATGGACATGCATCCCTGAGAGGGACGCAAGAGGCAGCCCCAGCCGGAGCCCCCCGCGGTCTGGGGGTCCAGACCCCAGTGGACCAGGGACAGCGCTGGGCACAGGACCCAAGCTACCAGGAGCAGCCTCCCCCCACCTGGCCCAGGCAGCCCAACCGAAACCCAGCAGGACCAGACCCCCCGGATGACACCCTCCCAGGACAGGCCAGCCCACACCCCGATGTCCCTGCCCCACACACCTGACACCAGGGCGCTACCAATGCTACCACCCCCTACACCACCACCACACTCACACACACACACTCCCCACACACATACCCCAACACCCACATGCACTCCCCCCACACACATGCACCCACTCGCTCCGCCCTCCTACTTTACATACTCACACTCACTCCTCCCTCCTCCCTCTGCCCTCCACACATACCCTCCACTCCTGATACCCTCTAACACGCACATGATCTCCCCCACACACCTGCACCGACTCCTCTCTCCACCCAACACATACACACCCATCTCCCTATACCCCCAATACTCCCATACACCCCCCCCATACATGTCCCACCCTTCCCTCTGACCTGTCACACTCCCGCCCTTCTTTCTTCAGCCCCTCATGACCATCCCTACCAGACACTCATAAGCATACGCCTCCTTCCCCCATCCCCCTTTCCTCCAACCACTTACCCTCATCTCCTCCCTCTTCCAGCCCAAATTCCTCCCTCCCACATTTCCTCTTTCACGTTCTCATTCATTTGTCCTCACACACCCACCTCACTCTTACCCTTGCCTCCGTGCCTCCTGGGTGGTAGTCCGGGCCGGGGAAGGAGCCGCAAGCTCCAAGCCCCTGGCACATTCCCCCCAACCCCACCCACCCTCCATCCCCCACCCCCGGACGCAGCAGGCCAGGCATCCCCCGAGCCAGCAGATCTCCCGCAATGCAGCCGGCCATGACCACTAGCACATGAAGCAGCCACTACCCCCCCTCTCCCCCAGTGGCACCTGAGAGACCGGGGTAGAAAAGGACCCTGCCCCCCCTCGTGGCTGTGTGTAAGATGTGTGTTGTTTGCAGTTAAAACTGAGAGGCAGTACCAAGTCATGTCGGGAGTGGAGTCGCGTAGGCGGTATGACCACCCAACCCCCCCCTCCTTCCACACGCTATATGGCCCGCCTCTCAGAAGTGGTTGTGAGCTGTCCTTACTTTATGTGTTTAGGTGTCTAAGTGTGGTTAAAACTGGGGAGCAGGCTGTCTCTAGATGCGGCAAACAAAGGCACTTTGGTGCCCCGCCTCACCACGCCCGCTTGACACGCGCCCTCCCCAAGACCCTACGTGTGTGTGCGTGAGGTAGAGCAGAGGGGGAGAGAGTTGTGGAAAAGGGGGACCAGGGGGGTGTGAGTTCCCCCCTGGAGGATGAGCCTTGACCGGCATTAGGGAACCCCTGCCTCCCGGGATCCCTCCAGGGCAGAAGGGGGCAGGCATGGCCGCCCCCACAGCCAGGCGACCGGTATTCACCGCAAAGGGGCCAGCAGCGGCCGCTGGGGGCACCTGACCACCCCAGGCCAGGGAACGGGGACAGGGACGGGAGCAGACAAGGTCAGCGGAGGGGCCAGAATCGCAGGCCCACCATCCCCAGGCCCTGCAGACCCCCCCAGAGGCACGCAGAGCTGTCTTTTTTTTTCCCCTCCCCCGTTCTATCCTATCACCCCCACACCCTACCCTGAACAACCTTACCCCCGTCAACACTCCCCCATCCCATCCCCATCCTCCTCCCGCCCCTCCCACATAGGCAGCTAGTCCCCGCACATCCACCCCCTGGTCCCCAATGAGATGGAAAAACTTGCTCTCATCAGAAAAGAGGACATTTGACCACTGGGCAACAGACCAGTCCTTCTTTTGTCCAGCCCAGCTAAGTCGCTTCTGGCGTTGCTTGCTGTTGAGGAGTGGCTTGACAACAGGAATTGGACATTTGAAGCCCATGTCCAGCATCCGCCTGCGTGTTGTTACTCTTGAAGCAGTAACTCCAGCCTTAGACCATTCCTGATGAAGTCCTCCACACGTCTGAAAGGCCCTTTCCTGACCATCTTCTCCAGGCTGCTGTCAGCCCTCCGGCTTCTACACCGTTTTCTTCCACACTTCTTCCTTCCACTTAACTGTCCATTAATGTGCTTTGAGACACTCTGAGAACATCCAGCTTCTTTTCTATCACTTTTTGTGTCTTTCCCACCTTGTGCAGGGAGTCAGGTGTGGAATTGGGAGGGGGTTGGGTGTGTGCATGTGTGTGTTTTGTGTTGTATCTGGATGTGTGAAGGCTTGTTTTTATTTGAATTCACATTTTGTTTTTACTATGTCAAGCACTTTGTGTTGCTTTTTAATGGTATGAAAAGTGCTTTATAAATAAAGCTTGATTTGATTTGATTTGATTTGAATGATGGTTTTCTGCACAACTGTCAGATCAGCATCTTCCCCATGATTGTGAATTCTTCTAAACCAAGACAGAGACTTTTTAAAGGCTCGGGGCACTTATGAAGGTGTTTGGATTACTTACCTGATTAGAATGTGACACTCTGAGCCTACAATACTGGAACTTTTCACAGTATTATAATTTTTTGAATTTTTGATTTTGAGGTTTATTTAAAGGGACTTGAGGCAAGATTAAGAAACGAAACTCGCGACTGGCGCTTCAGGTAACTGCAGCCACGAGCTAAGCCGTCACGGGAGCACAAACTGAAGCTATAATGTTGTTCACTACGCTTTTTCTTTCCCCTAGCTATACTTTTTAGTGTCTTTCAGTTGATCTGGATCGTTTGCTGACGGCAGAAGAATCCGTAACTATCGCTTACAGTGTTTGAATTTACCGCGACCATCTTCTTCCTGTATCAAAACTGCAGAAGTAGCGTCACGTCTGCAGGGCAGTGGGGGAAATTTGGACACCGAATTGCAGCGCATTTTGCAGCACACAGCCTGTTCAAGGCAACGGAGAGAAACGTGGTGGAAAAATTATTTTTGGTATTTAGCGCTTCATCACCCATTAATATTAAAAAAATGGACATGCATGTTTGTTTTTTTTTAAATTCCTGCCTCTGGTCCGTTTAAGCTGCAACTTCTAATCAGCAACATCCAAACAAATAAAAGCTTGAAATATATTGATTCACAAATTATTTGTGTATACAATACATAAATTGCACCTTTTTAGTTGAATTAGGAAATGTGTGAATTTTTTCAGGATATTCAAATTTTTTGGATAGTACCTGTTTATGTGTGTGTACACACACACACACACATATATATATATATATATATATATGTATGTATAAAATACAGTATATATACATATATGAGTAAATATCAGCCAAGTGCTACAAATCAAATGCACCTGATCAACTGATTAATGGAGGTGCAAGAGTGACTGTGTCTATAACAGTTGAGGTTTGGATGATGACGTGGGCGTATTTTGGAGCTGCAGGACCTGGGCACCTTGCACTGAAAAAAATGATACTTTGGATCAACCTAAAAAATTGCTGTAAGCTGTTACAACTAAATTTATTAGTTTTTCTCAAACTAAACTAATGATTTGGTTAAACTATAAATTTTGATTTACTGTAAATATATCTTTAACTTTAAAACAAACAAATTGCTTTGATAGAAAGTAAAAATGTCATTAATAAACTTTTTTTTTTCAACTTTCTTACAACTTAGCTTTTTATCATGGAATAAACTAAACAAACTGTGGTAATTCACTAACATGCTCTTTTTTTTCTAATTAATCCAAAGTTAAATTTTTCATTCAGTACAAAGTAAAACTCAAATCTTCCTCAACACATTATATTTAGTACCAAGCATTATAGTACTTAATTTATGAGTCTATTACTGTGCAGTGACATAAGCGATAATAATGTCATGTTTGTTTTGTACCACACACAGTGAATGAACTATTAATAGGTTGGGAGTTTATCTCCTTGTTCTGTCCTTCACAGTCATGGTGCAACTTTAATGTCCAAACTGAACAGAGTTTCTCAACAACTCTCTGAATGTGAACATAACAAAGGCAGTAAACACTTAACGCAAATGTATAGGACAACAGTCATAAAAGATAAAATTCCTGTTGAATTTGCATTTCCCATGAGCCTTTGTGGTCCGGATATGTTACATTTGAATGAAGGTGGTTCTAAGTTGCCGGTTAATGGGGAATGTAGTTTTTCACATAGAGCTTCTGGAGGAGTGAAAAATGAACACATTTAATATGTCCTGTCTTATTGATCTGAGGACAGAGTAGCTCTATTGAAGACCTGGTGAGAACCAGATGTTTTAATCGTTCCTTTAAAAATTTGTGTTTGTGGATGATTTCTCAATGCTTTTTGGCAGTAAACCATGTGCTCTTGGAAAGCCTGTTTATTTCCCCAGAATGCTGTCACATTTGTAAAGAAAAAGCCTCTGTGAGGTCCAGCTGAGTTTGTGGGTTTTGCCGTTCTGTGTACGGTTCCTCCACATGCTGCAGAGGTCCCTGTTTAAAGGAACAAGTTCTGCCTATGTATCTAGTTTCAATCCAATAAATGACAGCAAACGAGAGCCAACAGCAGAAAGAAGCTGTTTGGCATTGGCAGAGAAGATACGTGCAGCTCATCCCACAGTTTTCCTGACAAACGTGGCTCTATTTAAAAGGGAAATCCACTTCACAGCGGGAGGCCCAGTATATTTGTTCAAGTGTTGTTGCATCAAAGGAATCATCCACTAGACACAAATTTGTGGACCTTATGTGCAAATTCTGTTAAGCTGATGAGCCCCCCCCCCCCCTCTCTGAATGACCTTCCTGTACTGATGTCGTACAGCCTTCATGTTTAGGTGATGGTAGTGAACGCCCTTTTCCTAATTGTAGGTAAAAGGAAGTAGCTATGAGTCCAACAGACGTGTTGGCAGAGGAGGGGCCGGTTGTGATCTTGCCCTCAAGATAACATTAATATCGCAACATTAATATAGCCTATTACTATTATTATTATTATTAATATTACTATTATTACTATTATTATGATTATGATTATGATTATTATTAATATTGCTATTATTACTATTATTATAATTATCACTATTATCATCACTATTATTATTATTATTAATATTAATATTACTATGAATATCACAATTATTATTATTATCATTATATACTGCTGAATGAATTGCATTTTTGGGGTTCGGAACATGCTCAAAAACTCCCCAAACTTTTGCTACCTCCCCAGTGGGGAAACGTGACCCAGTTAGTGGGTTACCTGATCCTCCTACATTTGCCACTTAAATGGGTTACCACAGTTTTACCCACCCATTGCCAATGCCACCCATTTTTAAAGGGATATTGTGTAAGTTCTCCTGTGTTTTATTCACAAAAACTGATTATTTGGTTCAAAAGTGTTTTTTCATTAATCAGTAATCACTCCCATCAACAAACTGAAGTGCTCCTCTAAGTTCTAAATTTGCCGTTCGTATCATTCATTTACACATTGAGCGGGGCGGCTCGGTGGGGGCTGCCATGTCGTATCGCCATGTTTTTATGTTCAGGAGAAGCGTGACGGCAGGAAAACACAGAAACTCACCGGACACACCGGAGTTTTCAGCTCAGTTCGAGGTAATGCCTTTGAAAAGTCACCGCGCTGCAGTGGGAGAAACCAGCGTCTCACTGATGCTGCGTTCACGTGCAGTCGGGCAGACGGCCGTCGGTAACAAACCAGATGTCATTTTAATCAATGAAGCCGAGCGAAAGACGGTAAAACATGGGTCAGGGAAAACAATACGACATCGCCATGACAACAAATCAGATGTGGACTGATGTCACTGTAACTGACGGACCACGTCTTCACATAGAGGCCGGTGATAACTTTACATGCAGCGGATGTCGTCGGTCTGCCCGGTTTCACACGAACGCAGCATGAAAAGTACGAGGGAGCTGCTCCCGATTACACAGTGTCCCTTTAACAATTACAGCTAGACTGACAACCACACGTTCCAAAACTACTGTCAGACCAGTAACGGAATCATGGGGATTGGTTAAATGAGCACATTTTTTAAACACTTGAAATTTGTCCAAAGTTGGGCTGCCATGATAAGTCCACTAATCGACTAATCATCGACTATCAAAATAGTCTGCGACTAATTTTATAATCGACTGATCATTTATTGTTTATGAGCCTTGTTTTGCCGCTGTACCTTCTGCTGCCTTGTCTTTCTGTTTGGTCAGTTTCTAGAATTGTATGTTGAAATAAATAAACAGACGCACTTTTGACTGATTCTGTAAATATGCTACAATTTTCGTACCAAAATGCCAAAATAATCAGTGACTATTTGATTATCAAAATAATTGTGGCAGCCCAAATCAAAAGTACTTTTAAAGTAAAAGAAATGCAGCATAATATAATTCCAAATGTTTTAATTAACATTCACAGTGTGGGCTCAATCAGAACCAGCTACGCAGGCTCGGGTCAGAACATGGACCATCAGAACCTGTTAGAAGAGTCTGGGACTCTGGGCTTTTTATGACATAAAAAATAAAACATATGTGATGTAATATTACACTAAAACATGTTTAACACTGAACTAAACTTGTGCTTCGTGCTTCAAGACAGTGTCTCACTTTACCCCAGAGCCACTTTTATAGAAAAACCAACCTATCTGGGAATCCATGCTAATCTTTGACCAGCACCAAGCACACGGTTTTACATGTTAGAGGCTCATCTACATGTTTGATAGAAGTTTTTCTACCTGAATCAGTTTGCTTTGACACAACAGCTGATAAAGTTCACAGCAAGAAAATTTGCTTTTACATGCAAAAAACACATTTTTGTGAAAAAAACATAACACAGCACCAGCACAACTTCTTCTTCCTGGTAAGTGGGGTGTGAAAACATACTGGTCACCTGATCACAAATGTGTTTCTTTGCCTAGAAACAGTGGGTGTCTCACATTATTTGATGTCTCATATTACCTCGCTCTCCCCTATATGGGGTGCTCGGGCAAAATTGCGCGATGGCGCCACCTATTTTGACTGCCCCGCCACTGCACCCCATCAATCTTTATGAAAATCGGTACACATGTTCTACATGCTAGGGCGAAAAAAATCCTCTTGGAGCAGATTTGTAAAACCTACAGGAAGTTTTGGGTCAAAGTCGCCATTTTGGCGTTTTTCTTACCTCGCATTTGAACAAACTTGTCCTAGGGCTTTCATGGTACAGCCACCAAAATCGGTCAGGATGTGTGAGAAAAAGTTTTTGAAAGCTTTTTGATAAGACAAAGAGTGTAGAGTGGGCAGGGCCTCAAAAGTTTGATGTTTCACCGTTACAAATCAAATTGATATAACTCCCACATGAAATGAGATATCTGCACCAAAACTCTTGGGTGAGATGTCAATATGACCCTGAACAGATCTACATGTCAGTATTTTGATCACGTCATAGCCCCGCCCCCTGGTAACAGGAAGTCATGTGTTTTCTTGAGCATCCATTTCTCTGACATTTTGGACACAAACAGCTCCAAACTTCTTCAGAGGGCAGAAAACATGTTGATGATGACTTCCATTGAAAATCATCTGCCTGCATTGCAAGGCGTGGTCATGGCGGCACGGCGAAATTCGATGTCACGCCATGACCACGAAAATGGTCAAAACTTTAAAACGAAAACAGGTAATGACATGAAATTCAATGACCAAGTGGGCAACTCCACTTGCTACGTCTGTAAGTATTTAGGAAAAATTCCAACTCTAGGGGGCGCTATAAATGTGAGTAGTTTATAGCGTCAAAACGGCTGCATGGATATGCACCAAAATTGCTACGTATATCCACATAGACATCCTGAGCAGATTCCTAGAATATGGTTGTGATTGGCGAAAGTGGGCGGGACTTATGAGCAAAAGAAGACGGCCGCGCCTCCAAATTTCAAATAATCATTAAAGATCAGCTGTTTGTCCTACAGAACTAAGATTTGCAGGATATATTCACGGAATCCTCCTGAACATTTCATTCACTGGATCTTCTGCTCTACAGTCACGTCACGTGCTCAGCACAAACTGAAGCTAACATTGTTTACTACGCTGATAAAAACTTTTTCTTCGTAGTTTCACTTTTTAGTGTCGTTCAGTTGATCTGGATCGTTTCTTCCAGTGTTTGAATTTACCGCGACATCTTCTTCCTGAATCAAAACTGTCAGGGATGCGGATGCAGCGTCATTTGACGTCACATCTGCAGGGCAGCGCGTGAAATTCGGCCCACAATTACGATGTGACACGGACTACGCGGTGCCTTCTATGCCGCTTGCGGCTATAATAATGATAGTAACAATAATAATGCTAATAATAGAAATAATAATAATAATGATAACAACGATAACAATTATTATTATTTCTTTGTATAAATGAAAACAGCCTTATCAGCTGTTTGTGTTGGCTCTGCGTTATTTGTTGAGGACTGCAGGTCAGAAGTGGATTAAAAACCAGGCTAACTTATCCAGATGCGGTCAGTGTCCCGGCCAGCCCCGGTAAACCCTGAGGCATGGAGGCTTTATTTGGAAAAATCCGAGCGGATATATCAGCTGTTGTCCACTGAGGAGAGCTGATGCTGGTGACAGCAGCGAGTGTGCACTCTCTCTCCAGCATCCGCGCGCCAGACGGAGAGGAGACCCAGAGGACTCCATGATTATTATCACTGTTTTAGACAGCAGAAAATAGAAGACGTTTGACTCCAACGTCGTGTCCCCATGGTCACAGCTGTGGTTGGGGGGGCGTCTTCTCAGCTCCTCGCTAAAGTGGAGCGGGACGCGTGGACGCGCTGCAGGATTTGGCCGGTGTTTCAGCGCGTGCTATGAACCAGGTCTACAATGAAGTAAGAATGGGCACGCGCGTCCTGGAGTCCAACTCCAGCGGCAACTTGACTTCCGCGGTGTCTGAGACCGGAGCCGTCTTCCCGGGGTACCTGGCGGTGATCCTGTCGGTCCTGATGGTGGCTCTGGTTATCGTCGTGGTAGCGGGGAACGCGCTCGTCATCATGGCTTTTGTTGTGGATAAAACCCTGAGAACTCAAAGCAATTACTTTTTTCTGAACCTGGCCATATCCGATTTTCTTGTGGGTGAGTTGATGCTCTTTTTCTTTGTCTCTTGTGCTACTTCTCAAGGAATGGACTCACTTTGGTTTTTAGTTTTCTCACTCTTTCAACGAATTCAACCTATCTATCTATCTATCTATCCATCTATCTATCTATCTATCTATCTATCTATCTATCTATCTATCTATCTATCTATCTATCTATCTATCTATCTATCTATCTATCTATCTATCTATCTATCTATCTATCTATCTTTCTATCTATCTATCTATCTATCTATCTATCTATCTATCTATCTATCTATCTATCTATCTATCTATCTATCTGTCCAGTGTGTCTGTATGTATGTATGTCTGTATGTACATACTTGTATGTATGTATGTATGTATATATATATATATATATATATATATATGTATATGTATGTATGTATTTACCAGTAGCCTGGAGTCCCTCCCATCCACGTGCATTACAACACACATACATACTTGTTGCATCCCTTTGATGTATTATCTGGCCACTCACACCCTCTTGCATGCAGCTGTAACTGTAAATTTAACTGAAACAACCATTTTTTGGCTCCAAAAAATGTGACTTACTCCCTGCAGGGTGATTTCCCTCTCAGGGAAACGTGCAGCACCCTGTAATTTCTTTGTCACATGCAGCCTAATAGATCTCATATCCAGACTGAGTCCTCATCAAGCAATCTGAGTGTGTGTGGGTGTGTGTCGCTTGTGTTCAGGTGCTTTCTGCATCCCAGTGTACATCCCCTACAACCTGACTGGCAGGTGGATGTTGGGTAAAGGACTCTGTAAAGTGTGGCTGGTCATGGACTACCTGCTCTGCACCGCATCCGTCTTCAACATCGTCCTCATTAGTTATGACCGCTTCCTGTCAGTCACAAGGGCAGTAAGTACAGGGTGGAGGTGCCCATTACCACACACACACACACACACACACACACACACACATACAGTAGCCAGCCCAGATGGCTGCTGTATGTAGCCATCATTCCAGCAGTGTTATAATTTCAAATGGAAATGCTCCCATAACCTTTTTATTCCTCATGATACCAATTCTCTGATACTTGTGCTGTGGGTAACGGGTGATACTGAGTACCGATAACACTGTTATAAAACATATACTCCACCTGCATGACTGTGATGTCATCATGGTGGTCTGGGCCTGGCTCAGTTTAAACATGGAAAACATGAATGCATTCAGCAGACTGGAGCATTTATTACTGTGAATGCATGTAACACATTCACACAGTATTGTGATCCTGTTTATCTTTATTATATCTTATTCTGCTCAGTTTTGACCACCATCTACCCCTACACCCTTTGCAGCACTAAAACACTTCATACATCAAAATGTTCAGCACATTCTGGAAATGAAGGCTATATCTTGTGGATTCTCAAAGTTTTACAAATTTTGAGATATTTAGCATTTTGTAAACTGAAAATCTAGCAATTTGATTGGACACGGCAAAAATTCAGCTTGGCGATTGGACAAATCTGAAAGCAATGGGAGGAGCATTGGTTCACCAAGGTGAACCTTGGTACAAGAGCCAGTCTGTCAGCCGTCTTCATATAGGACCACATGTTGCCAAAACAAACCAACAACAAACTAAAGCAAAACCTTAAAACAATGTTAGATGATACAAAAACTTAAAACTGCCACCTAACCTTTGCCCTGCGTACACACAGAACGCGATTTTGGCGTCAAAATCTTTGCATGTAAACCTGACGCCCTTGACGCTCAAATCGTGCTTGGTGTGTATGCAGGGTTAGAACAAATAAAAAGAAGCCTCAATATCTCCAAAAATTCAAAATACAGTAATAGGAAAGTTCCACTGCTGTTAACAAAATGCAGCAGCAGTGTAACTATATACAGTAAAACACAATCAGATTTTTCAAACATCAAAAAAGTACATTTTTACATTTTTCAGTAGTCATTTTGCATTTCACTGATATATTAAAAAAATGTATGCTTTTTTTCCCCACTACCTTTTTCCTTACATTCATCCCAGTTTAAAGTATCGCTGCTCTCTGAAATGAAAACTTCCTCAAATCTCAGCCTGCTATATTAAAAATAACATCTCGTGTTTATTTTTTCACAGTTTACATCATTGTGGAAAGTCCAGAAAGCATTCCATAGCACCATTTGGAAAAATATCTCCACTTCTAACTGTTTGTTCGTCAGTAGCATGTTGGCCTTGTGGAAATGCTAAATATCCGTGACAGAAGTTGGGAGTTCAAATCCAGCTGCAGGCTAATTTAGCGCACCAATTAACCACACCCACACTTTTCTCTTACTCTGTGTTTGTCTGTATGCCTGATGGCACAGGAGGATAGTTCAGGAGCTGTGTTATTGGTACATCTGCCAAGATGTAAGTTTGAATCCCTTGCAGGAAAAGACACTGTTTCAGCTTCAAACATTTGTGCCATTTTCAATCTTTCTTTAACAGGGTTAAAGAAACTGCATCCCAGTTTAAGAGCTATTGCACTGGCGCATTCACAGTAACTAGAAAATTGCTGTTACAGCAATTTTCTAGTTACTGTGAATGCATTCGGTTGAGTTCCTCCTGCTGCAACCTTTGGCGCGCTACTCCTCCCGCACCGTTTGTGCCACTGCGGCTGCTCTTGTATCAAAATGTTCGGCGTGTTCTGCCAATGCGTGTTATATCTCTTTATGTCTCTAACTTCTATACTTTTTGAGTTATTCAGCATTTTGTGACTTCATATACATTTTGCTGAACATCTTCTGGCCCCCTTCAGGACAAGCTGAAAAATTTCAGCCAAAAGCATTCCAAACCCCATCACCACAATTTTGCTGGTTTCACCCACCTGCAGGAGTACCCTGCAGAATGATGTAACGTGATTTACCACTTACTCTCATGGTGAGCAAGACTCTGGTGCACTTTTTTAAAGGTGCCATGACATCAAATTGAACTTTTCTGGGGTTTTGGGTGTATAATATGATCTGTTGTGCACTGATGAGGTCATGTGAATGTCAGAGTGAGAATCAAAGTTCCTGTTTATGGTCTGTCAGCTTTGTCTCTCTGCTCAGAAACAGTTGAATCAGACAGCAGCTTATCATTCTACGTAGTTCTATCATTCTACGTAGTTTTATCATTCTACGTAGTTCTATCATTCTACGTAGTTCTATCATTCTACGTAGTTCCATCATTCTACGTAGTTCCATCATTCTACATAATTTAATTGCTCCAATAAGAGCACACTATCAAGTAAACACCCCCCCCCCCCCCCTCCCTCTCTCTCTCTCCTAACGGTTTATGCACCGTCCGCTCCCCCCTCCCCTCCCTGTCTGATTCAGCTTCGTGTATGGAGCTAGTAGTAACTTCTGTGCAGTCAAGTCTGGGTTTTCAAACAAATGGATTTAAAAGAAAACTTCTGCAGCAACACTGAGGGAGGGGGCCACAACCTTGTCATTACCTGTAAGTTTATTTATTTTCTAAATGCTGTCTTGTCTGATAAACGTAGCTAAAGTGCCCATGTTGCTAGCAGTTAGCCTTTAGCAAACTCCGACCGCAGCTTGACCTAGATTCTCCAAATAAGGTCATAGCCAAATAAGGTGTAGCCAATCAAAATGAAGTCAACGTGGTCTCCGGGTAAAGCTCCATATCATCACCGGACCCAACTGTATTACTGAGGAAGTGAGGTCTGGCGTTTCAAAACAATACTCTGCTGTAAAAAATGCCGTTTTTTTCTTTGGAGTATTTACATATGCAGTAATGCCAACAACATAAACTAGTTTTTACTGCTGTCATAACTCCTTTAATATCTCAAATGCAGCCGGCGATCAGGAAGGCTTCTCGTTTTACCCCAAATTTCATATAATGGAGTTCGCCGGGGTCCGAGCCAAAAATGTCCATTAAAGTCCACAAAAACTTGTCAATATTCCTCCATACTGCTCGCCCAATATACTCCAAGTGTCCTGAGTGAGTAGCATCCCGAATTTACTCAAAATGATGTTATTTAGTATATTTTTAGAGCCTGAACAGTTCTACATCTTACTTTCCCGAAGCACGCATATGCGTGAAACTATGGAAGCTCAGCGTTCAGAGCCTACTCTGCAATAATACAAGCGTAGAAGAAGAAATTCACCGTTTACATTGTGCTAAGAGCGATCGAGCTGCAGACAAACATAAGAGGGGTTGGATATTTATTTAAGATACAGAAAGAAAGAAAAAGAAAACGCGCGATCTCGTCTCCCGCAGCTTCCGTAGTTGCATGAACGTGCATCGGTGTGCTTGCAGGAGATGCGATGTAGTACTGTTTAGGCTCTAAAAATATGCTGAATGGAGACTTCCAGTTTAACTACAGACCAAAATGGCGTGCTGAGTGCTTTGCTCCCGTGAGTCAGTATTGTATTTACCCCCGTGAACTTAAGTTTCATTCAAAAAGTGTCATTCTCTCATTAATATGACGGGGTAAAGAAAGGTAAAGGGTCGCAAAATCCAACAAACTTTCCACGCTGTGAAGAGCAAGACGAGGTGGACGACGTGCGAGGAGAAGAGGATCGACATCATGGAGGCGAATCGACATCGGAAAACATGTGCACTGGGCTTGAAACTATAAGTAAACAGATCAGCGAACTCAAGTCGGAGCTTAAAGATGATTTAAAATCATTCAGAGAAGAAATTAAACGTGACATGAGAGAGGAGCTCCTTGAGTTCAAACAAGAAGTTACCCAACTGTCAACAAACATGCTAGCAATGCAAGATCAAAGTAAGAAAATCAACGAAATGGAGAAGCGGATCGATGAAACTGAAACATGGAGCGCGGAGGCAAACGCCGTCTTTAACAGGTTATACATCACCGATCACCAGAAACTAGAGGACAAACTGAATGACATCGAGTTGAGGGCTAGACGAAACAATATCAGAATCCACAGCGTGCCCGAGAACGCTGAACAAGGCTCGGTGAAGGAATTTGTCGAAAAACTGCTTCGCTCCAAACTTGAGCTTGGTGATGTGGACTTGCAAAAACAATGCGCTCACAGAGCCCTGGCGTCCAGACCGCAGCCAAATTCACGTCCAAGGTCTATTATAGTAAACTTCCAGCAGTACAGTACCAAGGAGATGGTTATCCAAAAAGCCTGGCGAAAGAAAATTATATTGGAGGAGAAACAGCTATATTTCAACCGTGACTATACAGCCACCGTTCTACACCAGCACCAGGCGTTCACCAACATTAAGAAAATTCTTAAAGAAAAAGGCATCCACTTTCAGACGCCCTTTAATCGGATGCGCATTCACTGGGAGGACGGTGTGCAGGTGTACGGCAGTGCCTGGGAGGCAGCGCAGGAGCTCCGACGGCGGGGACACAGCGTGGAGGTGTCCGAGAGACCACCCGGTAAGAGCCGTCTGTTGGATCCAGCGGGTCACATCGTGGCAGCGAGTGGGATCTACCACAGGTGTGGATGCTGCCACAGAGCTAAAGAACGCCTACAGGAATTCAAAATGGTCATAGCAGTGTTTAAAAACCTAAGTTAAAGCAACCTTTTACATAAGATCATCATTGTATGAGCGCTGGCTGATGGGATGACGAGCTCGGCTAAACCATCGGACATACGTAAGTCAACTCAACTGCAAAACAGTTAGGTAAAAACAGTTAGTCTGTAGTGGACTTTTTGGGGAGGGGGCCCTTTACAAGAGAGAGGTTTTTCCCCCCTCTGCTGAAAACTGGAGCATTGTCTTCAGACAGTGGAAGTCACTATATGTTTCTGTTAAAATGCTTGTTCCAAGCAGTTCTTGGTTTGTTACTGTTATTGTGTTATTGATTATCTTATTTAAGTCTAGCCTGTAGAAACATAGTGGTGTAAGAATGACTCGTTTTGATGATGGTGCAGTCTATTGGGGTTAAGCTGATGTCCTTAAACATGAATGGTTTGGGTAACCCAATTAAAAGGTCCAAAGTAATGACTAATTTTAAGGAGAAAGCTGATATAATTTTTATGCAAGTAACTCATCTTTCTCAACAAGAGCATGAGAAATTGAAAAGATTTGGTTTTAAAAACACTTATTATAACTCATATGTGCATAGCTACAGGAGGTATTGCTATTCTAGTTTTTAATAAATAAAAATTTTAATCATATCAAGAAATAAAAGCAAAGGAGGGAAGATATTGAAGAAGATTTAGTAACACAAAGTGTATACACCACCCGATACTAGTAAACAGTTCTTCAAAACATTAATGGATGTGATTGTGGATGGATGTGAATGGATGTGATTGAGCCTAGGATAAGATACACAACACTACAGTTGGCCAAGCATAGAGGAGGAATGGCCCTGCCAAATCTTAAAGATTACTTTTATGCAGCTCAATTCTGACCCCTTTTTCTTTGGTGTAACAACAACTATTTTGCTAGATTGGAAGAAAATAGAGACATATGTAGTGGACTACAGTCAATTTAACATTTGAACTGTAGCACTTTGAGATTTGAATTCAAATGTAAAGTGCGTTACAAATAAAATTCATCATTATTATTATTATTAGTTCTTGGAGAAAAAGAAATCCCTTCAGTAATTAAAAGTCAAGTGGATTCAATAACCTCTGGAGCAGTAGAGTTTTGGTTTGCATTTGTTAGGGAATTTAAATTAAGTAAAGATCAGAAAGCAGTTAGATGGATAGCCTTCGATACTCAATTTAAGCCAGGTGAATATGATGACACATTTAAGCTATTAAAGGCTATTAAAGGCATTAGAGCAGTTTGTACAATAACAGAAAATGAAGAATTACTGAACTTTCCAAATGCTTATAGAAAAATTTTCTCTAACTAATAGGGACATGTTTAGGTATACACAATTCAGAGATTACTATAACAGAGAAATAAAAATGGAAACTTCACACAAAATAAATCCAGTCGTGACGATTATGATGAATGCATACAAATCAAATAGTAAATGTCGAAAAGTAATCTCCATGTTTTACAGAGAGTAAAGGGAACTCAACTTTATACCTTAAATCAAGGAGGAAAAAAGAATTAAATGAAATTTTTTTAACAGAAATATGGTCTGAAATGTGCAAACATTCATCCACGAGCTAACTACAAATGAGGGTGTTTAGTTGGAAGAATTTGGCGCGGTTCTTTATTACGCCCAAAATCGGCAGCAAAGCTTCCTCTACACCCCAACAATGCTGGAGATATGGCTGCTTAGAAGCTCACCATACACATATTTTTTGGAGCTGTGAAAAACTGATGTCATTTTGGGAGGACGTACATTCAACCTCAACAAAGGTGGTTGGATATGAGATTCCACTGTCATGCACTGTCCTGTGCTTGGGTCATATTTCATGGGCTTTCCTACAGGAGGACCGATACCTGGTAAAATGCTCCTTACAGTAGCAAGGAAAGCCATAACCAGGAACTGGTATAAACCTGACTCTCCCAAACAACAACAATGGCTTGATGTAATCTAGGAAATAAGGACTTTGGAACATATGACTGGTGTTTTACGTTTGATGGTTGATTTGTGTACCAAAAAATGGCAAAAAAAGACATTCTACTTTGACCAATTATAGAAACACTGGCTTAGACTGTATCCATTAAAATTTTAGACTTGCACGTATACTGTACCTATTTTTACCCATCTAATTGTCTTCTCTTTTTGTAAACACCATGTTTTTATTTTTTCTTGTAGCAGTTTTGTCACAGGCTTTGTTTTTTAATTAAATTTATTTTAATGTTCTTCTTTTGGAGGGATGGAGGTTCTAGTGCTAGTGCTAGTGCTCTATTTGCTTGTAATTGAAATGGAATGTCATATCTGTCTCAAATTAGTGTTTTCTTCTTAAAGAAAAGTGTGTTTGATTTTAAACAGCTGTGACACTGAAACTGCATTAAAAACTAAAGTGAAAAAAAAAGAAAAAACTAAATAATGTGGTCCAGTAAATTCTGGACGCTACCCACTCAGGACACTTGGATTATATTGGGCGAGCAGTATGGAGGAATATTGACAAGTTTTTGTGGACTTTTATGGACCTTTTTGGGTCAGGCCCGGCGAACTCCATTATATGAAAGTTGGGGGAAAACGAGAAGCCTTCTTGATCGCCGACTGCATTTGAGATATTAAAAAAGTGCTCCAGAGTCTTGCTCACCATGAGGGGAAGTGGAAAATAAAGTTAAATCATTCTGTGGGTGAACTTTTCCTTTAAGCAAGAGTCCTGGACTTGTGCAGTGATTGAGATCCTGTGGTTGTGGGTTCAAGTCCAATAGGTGCACCATGCAGTATTCTTAAGGAATAATCACCTGGGAATTTGCATTTTTCTAGTTAGAACATGTTTATTGGTGTTACACGGTCCAGTTTTTTCATTTGGGCTCTTTCCTCACACCAGAACAGCCCACAAGAGCAAAATCCTGAAAATGGCAGATTTTGATTGGCTCCTTGGATTTCGTAACTACTGTAACAGAGCCTCTCTCGCCTACAGGACTTTTTCTCAACAAAACGACCGACACTGGACACGTGCTCCCTTTGACAACAAAAGCAGAGTGTCGACATGTCGAGGGGGCGGGACTTGTGGGATTTCCAAATTGCATTTTTTCCGGCTGTTAAATCATTACATTTCCTATTCAAATACACATCAGAAAGTGCCTCTTTTATCATAATGATATAATATATTTTGAATAAAACAAATCAGGGATGTCCCGATCCAGATGCCAGCATCGGTACTCGCTCCTGAACTGGTCTATTATGCTGTACTCGTACTCGCTCATGACAGCATGAGCTCCGAACGCATTTACGCCCCATGCCAGCAGAATAATCATCACTTTTTTCTGGTTTGCTCCAGAAAAGCTGGACTTGCAGATGCAGCTGATTAATCGGACAATAACTGCGTCTCCTCTGCGCGCTACTCCAACGAAGGGAGGGACGGGGTGCAGCCGATGTTACCTGATTCGTTACCAGGTCAGGTTGCGGGCTTAACATCAACAGGTCGGGTTCGGAAGTCATCCTTACGGGCGGATGCGGGTTGGTGAAACTGGACTCGTGCAGGACTCTGACACAGGACGACCGGGGCTCACCCCCCTGTTAATGTAGGTCACCGGGACTCTCCCACCAGGAGAGGAGAGACCTGCTGCTGCCTCTGCTGTTCATTCATGTTGTTTCTGGCTCCTTTTCTCATTCTTCAGCCTGATTTGCTGGAAATGTGGGACACATGAGGGATGGACGGGAACGTCGTCAGATTGTTTTTTTAAAAATCCCTTTACAGAGACTCTAATAGTCTGCGGGCCGTACGCAACATGGGTAGTGTGCGTATTAACCGGTACTGGAACCAAACCACACACACCGCCACAAATCAATTTTATTTTGCAAAAATATTGATGAACAGAACGCATCAGTGCGTCCACCTCCAACCACCTCTCAGCTTGAGGTGTGTTGGCCGTCTGCTCTCTTCCACATCCACAGCTCACATCAGGCTGACAGCGTTTGGACTTTTCCCTGTTAATCACTCGTATCCGTGCTCGGTATCGGCTTGTACTCAAATGTCAGTACTTGTACTTTGTTGGCAAGAAAGTGGTTTTGGGACATTCCTAAAACTTTTCCACTTTTTCTAAATGGGACCGCCACTTGACTTCACACATGACGGGAGCGTGTGCACGTGACAGGTGACAGAGAACATGGCTGCAGCGGCGAAGAACCAGAGCAGTGTTGGGGAGTTTTACAAAAGTTAAAGATAAGGTGGTGAGGTGCAAGTTGTGCGGCAAGGACGATGCTTTTCCCACATCCACGTCTTTTTCTAGGATGCAGGCTCACCTAGAAAAAAAAAAAGAAGCAAGACGTGCTTCATCTGCTGTCTCATCATCCTCATTCTCAGGATCAGACTCTGATTCAAACATGAACGGTTGAATCCCAAAAGCTGCAGCCCCGTCAGGTACAGAGTCGGGTCATGCATGCATGAACTGGGCCGGTCCTGATTCCAGCTCTGTCCTTCCTGCAGCCAATCAGCGCGCGCCTCATTAACATTATTTAAATGAACATTCATATCAGTCAAAACCTCAAATGTACTATCACAAGAGAATGTGGTGGTATGAGCAAAGGGTCAGTATGTGCACTGTTTGATTTTTTTTTCTAACAAGTTTTTAGGAATTATTTAAAGACATTGTAAGCAGAGTGGACAGATTAAAAAAACAGATGATTACTCCTTTAACTTTTTACTCTGCTTCATGATTGCACTCATTGCCCTGAGATGTACCACCATTTGCCAGTTCTGCAGTCACAAGAGTACTCATCCAATCAAATGGTTGCATTTAAAAAATCTATATAATTCAAAAAGTATGAAAGCTAGAAATATCATGAGATATAGCTTACTTCTCCAGAATGCGCTGAACATTTTTATATCTGAATGGTTAAAGTGGCACAAAAGGTGCAGGAGGAGTAGGGTGCCAAAGTTTGGCGGAATAAAGAGAAACAGGAACACAATACCAAGCACTGACCACATTACAACTGTTTTGCCTCATGCTGCCGATGTGACTTGGTGGTGTAAGTCTGATTCCAATAGGAAAGTGTCTAGTAGTTTTCTACCTTCAGAAATTAGATATCTTTTATCTGATTGAGCTCAGTTGTTTTCAGCTGCATGTTGCAATCAGCTTCCTGCACAATCATTGTAAGAAGAGTATTTGGGCTGCAGTGGATATGACAGACTAATCCACATTGATCTAACTTAATGACTTTGGTTTGGTAATGAAATCTTATGTTTTTTAGTTAAATCAACTTAAAATTCACATTTTCTAGTCTGAAATAAGTTTTGACTTCCTGTCAAAGTCAAAGTTGTTTCAGCTTCAGAGTGCATGAACGATAAAGGGGGCGGAGCTACTGTATCTTCAGAACTCAACGTATTCAGACCACAAAGCCTCATGGGAAATACAAATTCAGCAAGTTGCGCACCTAAGCAGAACTGGCTGAGTAGAAGGATGGAGTGAGGGAGGGTGGGAAAGCTAGAGACGTTTCTGCCAAATGTTATGTTGTGAAACAAACTTGTTGTTGCTTATTTAGCTAGTAAATTTTTTTGCCGCCAAAACTCTTTTCTCAGTGTTGTTTTGTTGTTTCATAGAAGTAGACAGCTGTTCAGATGATGAAGGTGTCACTAAAGTAAAAAAAATATTGGCAAAGACACTTTTCCACTTGAAGTGCATTGCAGCATTTAAAGCTGGTTTTCTCAGTTTTTTGGTCAGAAACAGGCATTTTCGCTGCAACAAAGCCATGTTCTACTGCAGATTACTAAAGAATGGAAAAACGCTAGAAACAAATGTCTTTTTTTCTGATAAAAGAAGAGAGTCTAAGCTTTCCTTTGGTACATTCAGTGTTTATATTGGCATAGTACACAATATTCTGTGGCTCTCCAAAAATAGTGAAAATGCTTAAAAACCCTGGCAATATGGATCACTCTGCTTGGAAAAGGTCTGGCAGTCAATGAGTTAAGCTTAAAAGATATGCTGTTTTGAATCATTTATTTTTTTAACAAGGTTTTGTCAATATGCATCCCAGTTTAATAGCTTTTGCATTGGTGCATTCACAGTCACAGTCCATGCTCAACAAGTGACCAAGCGTCCAACTTTGGGCATCAAAATCGCGCCTGACGCCCAAAGTTGGACGCTTGGTCACTAAAAAGTCAGACGCTTGATTTCCAGCTTCTCCCCTTGACGCGCAGCAAGGGATGTCCAGCCAAGGCGCGCTCGACGCACCTCGGGAGGAGCCCCTCCTTTTTCTTCTTCCTGTCACCGGTCTGTCTGCACCATGACAGATGCAGGAGAGAGAGCGGCTTGGCTTTATGTGATGAATAAATAAAGCTAGGGAACGTCGTCGTCGGGCATCTCTGCTCTGAGTCTGGTTCACCAGATGATTCCAGGTGTTCTGAATGTGATGAGTTTCACCGTTTACTCCAGGAGCTGCTGACAAGGGGCGCCTTCAGCCATCTGATCCAGCCCAGTTTAACGGGCAGCATTATAACCCCATTACATCCCATTGGCACAGCAGGTCATCAAATCACCGTTCAGACACTGGGACCGGACACAGATCACAGTTTATCCTCCTCTGTGTTCAGAGAGAGAGGAGATTCCCCTGGTTCTTCTGGGTGTTTTCCATTCTGTCAGAAAATGTGTGTCTAGCACTTGCATTGCGGAACATGAGCGGTAAAGTTCATCGGCTCTTTAAACTGACTCGTCTTTTCAAACATGCTGCTTCGTTAAGGACTTATCGTGTCTCGGGTGCTTTCAGACATCAGGAAATGTTGCAGAAAAGTCAGCACAGCCCCGCTCTCCCTTCAACTCTGTCCAGAACATTTCCTTATGCATTCAGCCAAAAAGACGTGTCGCAACATTTCCGCTCTTATGACATGTAGACCAGCTGGTACATGTCCGCTACATCTCCAAGGTAAAAGAGCGGATTGCATGTCAGAATGCAGCGTTATAAAGGACAGAGTCGATATATTACCGCTTTCCAGTGCAAGTCTGAAAGGGGCTTCTGTGTCATGACTTGTCATGAGTTGCTCTGATTGGTTGACGCCCCGCGTCAAGACGACAAAGTTCAGATTTTCCAACTCCGGCGTCTACCGCCCATGACATGTGTATCGCTCGTCAAACGCTCGTCAAACGCTCGTCAAACGCTCGAAATCTCAAAACTTGACACAGGAAACATGTCTAGATGCGCCGCGCCGGACGCGCATAACACGCTGCAGGGTTTTCCACGCCTCCTTGACGTGCGTCGGCCATTGACTTTGTATGTAAACTTGACGCCCTTGACGCCGCCCAAATTGCGTTTGGTGTGTACACACCGTTATGCAATAACAGCACCTTGTAGTTTATAACTGCAGTCCTGCTGGTGGAGAATCCAGGCCAAGCGGCAACCTCCGCTGGCCAACTATGACGGTGCGTACACACCAAACGCGAATTTTGCATGCAAAGTCAATGGCCAACGCGCGTCGAGGAGGCGTTGAAAACCCTGCGGCGTGGTATGCGGGGCGGAAGCTGGAAATCAAGCGTCAGACTTTTTAGTGACCCAGCGTTCAACTTTGGGCATCAGGCGCGATTTTGATGCCCAAATCACATTTGGTGTGTACACAGCCTGAGGCTACCCAGAAGAAGTAATTTTTTGTAGTTCTCCCTTCATCCACTAGGGGCTGCAAAACAAATCAAATCCCCAGAGACTCCCATGTTAAAAACACCAACTTCACAGCAGAAATAAACATGTTTACAGCCTGGTTCAAAACATCATGTTAGGTTAATAGGTCAAGTTTTTTTCTTTTTTTTTTTCTTTTCTCTTACTTGTCCTGTCCAGCATCATAGCAAGCAGAATGGAAATCTGATTGCTTTATTCTGTTGAACAGTTTTGCTTTACCAAGTGGAGCTTTATGAATATAAGGCTCCACTTGATATCATGTTTATTCATTTTATTTCTTTATTTAAACATTTGTCTATTACACCATTCCATATCATACTGCTGGGCCTGACAAGGGAGAAATGAAAGTTAACAGAGGTAATGATAGAAAGTGAAACAGAGAGAGAGGAGTGAGGAAGGGGGGGGGGGGGAGAGAGAGAGAGAGAGAGAGAGAGAGAGGAGAGAAAACATGAATCCACTTACACAGTTCACTGGTACATCTGTACAGCAATCCCTAAACAACCAAGGTCTCTGTCGGAAAACAAAACAAGCAATCCCCTACAGGAGGACCTGCAGGTGGCTTAAATATCCTCAGATCATACAAACACACGCAGAACTACGCAGAGAAGAGGTACAACCTAGTCATCGCAATGGGAAGTAGAGAAGAGGTACAACCTAGTCAGCGCAATGGGAAGTAGAGAAGAGGTACAACCTAGTCATCGCAATGGGAAGTAGAGAAGAGGTACAACCTAGTCATCGCAATGGGAAGCAGCGTCACAGTGTCAACATGCATAATAAAGGGTCTCCGTGGTGATACAGTCATGCAGATGCAGTATCGTCTCTGCAAGGAGGAGGAAGCCCACAAGGCTCACGAACCAGGCCCCCAGCAGCCACCCAGAGGCCCAGATCCAAGCCGCCCCCCCCAAAAGAATGGACATGCATTCCCCAGAGGGCGGTAAAAAGCGCTAAAAGGCGGCCCCAGATGGAGCCCCCCGCGGTCTGGGGGCCCAGGCCCCAGTGGACCAAGACCAGCAGCTGCCGACCCCGCCGGGTGCCGGCCGCCTCCGGGGCAGGGACAGCGCCGGGCCCAGGGCCCAAGTGCCCAGGAGCAGAAACTTTTTCATTCCCAGATCTGTACACATCCAAGCTTCCCGTTTCCACCAGAGCCCCCGGACACGAGGATGAAGGTCTCAGTCAGGACTGGAGGGAACGGTTGGAATGATGAAGTTAACTGACTCCAGCTGGAGTCAGTGAATTTTCCTGTCACGCCTTCACCAAACTTTGCCAGATGAGTGATGGAGCCCCGCAAAGTAACTGTTTGCACACCAGCACCTCTCGGGATGCGTGTTGCCATGGTGATATATAAAAAAAAGCAAGCTGTGCAGAGTACCGTCTGATGGCTGGTACAAATACTCTCCATAGTTTACTCAAAGTACCAAGAATCCTTGTGAATCGAACATGCGCAGAACACAATTAAATATTCCTTTGAATGGAGATATTCTGATACGTGTTCACATGACCAAATATTGTAGAAAAGGAGTAACCCATGGGTAATATTGGGGTTATCAAAAACCCGAAAATGATCATATTCGGGTTTTTGCTGGTGTTACATGGCCATGTGCAACCGGGTTATTGCTAATATTCCGGTTATGAAAGAGTTATTGGCTGCATGTAAACACAGCGATTGTTGCAGTTCTCAGCTTGTCCAGTTCACGGTCAAACCAGTGTTTCGGCAAATGAAACGACCACGCTAGATGTCATATATCCTCCAGGCATGTGGCGGCACTGTTCAGAAAATACTGTTTGTTTTGGAACCGATTGGTGAAGCAAGTGAAGAAATATGGAGGACTGAAACTGACAAAATCCAAAATAAATACAAAAATATAAAAATGGTTCAAAAAAGAGAAAAAATATAGCTACTACTTAACTTTGTGTTTATACGCCCATTTATTTATTTTTCTGTGTAATTTATAGTTAATCAATTCATTTAATACTTTTTTACATTTCTTTCCTTCTTAATATTTAGACATGTTTTTCTTTTTCTATTTTTTTCTTTTTACATTTTCTCCCCCACCCCATTTCTGTATATATTTTTCATCTGACATTTTATTTATTTATACATTTATTGCCACTTTTTAAAAATTCACAGTCACATTTATGCCCTCAATATCTCATTTCTTGCTTTTTCTTCCTCTGCTTATTTTTCCAAGCGTATTCATTTTTGTTTCTCCATTTTACATTTCCTTGTCACCTCTTTACATTTCTTTATGCATTTCTGTCTGATTATGTAAATGAGGGGGAGGGCTATCAAGGCGCATCTTGTGGACAGATCTTCCCCTATTGGTCAAACAACACTCACTGACTAAGCCATAGTTCGAATTACGGGAGGGTTTGACACCCCCACTCCATCCTCCCTGAAAGAGGTGTAAATAACAGATAGGGGCCTAGGGAAGGGGTGTTTGAAACATGAAACTTTATTATCCGCAATCATAAATCCTACAATAATTGATAGATGCCATATTTGTGCCAGTAAGATCCTTGTAGTGAAATGCTAGACACCCCGACACAGACTAGACCATCTTACTGTCTGCATATTTATTTCTTTTTTGAGCCATTTTTGTATTTCTATATTTATTTGTGATATTGTCAGTTTCGATCCTCCATAAAGAAGGAGAATCCCAGAAGAAAAAATCTGTTTGTTTTGCTCTTCTGCTCGTTATTGTGGTGATATACTATTATCATTGCTTTATGCAGCAGCACAAATACAGCTGTTGTTCCAGCATGAAACTCGCATATGGCACAAGAGCACTGCAAGCTTTTATTTTTGTTTGTTTGTTTTTTGTACAGAGAAGATGTGTTGCAAGACACTATCAGAAAATGGGCTAAGCTCAGGGCTGCCAACTTTTTGCAGAACCTTGGAGTGAGATTTGGTGGAGCCAACCAAAATTTTGTTGATATAGAGCAAAAAAAAAAAAAAAACATAAGACCAAGAAACTACCCGTAGAGACGACCACCTTTCAAACTCACATTCATTCCTAGGGACAATTTAGAGTGATCAATTAACCTAACATCATGTCTTTGGATGGTGGGAAGAAGCCGGAGAACCCGAAGAGAACCCACGCATATATGGTGAGGACATGCAAACTCCACACAGGAAGGAACTTTTGGAATTGTTTGAACCCTTTTCCAGCCGGGACTCAAACTAGCGACCTTCTTACTGTGAGGCTGCGGTGCTAACCGCTAATTAATCTTACTGCACAAATAATAATCCCACATTTTACTTAAAATACACCTTTATAATGTTACTTTTGAATTCAAGGTCTTCAGTTTGTCAGTAAAAACCTCCATACTGCTTGTCCAATGTAATCCAAGTGTCCTGAGTGGGTAGTGTCCATAATGAACATCATTCTGTGAGTGTACTGTTCCTTTCACATGGAGATTTGCTCTGTTGTGGAGCCCCTAGCGGATCAAGGAAGAATTACAATTAAAAACTTCACTTCCTGGTTTCACACTTTTCCAGCAGAGTTTGCCCCTTGCTCCCAACATGGACGATCTTGTACTTCAGAGACATCTTCGGCGATCTCTCTGGTAGCTTCTATTTCATTTATCATGTAAGATGAAAGGAACTGTTGTAAATGGGCAGAATGGAGGCCGCGCAGCGTTCTCACCATCAGAGAACCGTACTGGAGTCTGCATGGAACCGCACCGAGACCGACCTCTGGAGGTGGTCATGCCTTTTCTTTTGTCCACAGTGGCTTACCATCAGGGTCATGAAGTCCAAAGTAATTCCAGTTCCAAACACCCGATCTGTATGTAGTTGAACATAGATCCATGGAGTTTTTAACACAGAGGTCTTCATCAGAAGACTTGATGAAATAAAATAAAAATACATGAAGTACAAGGGCTGGGCGATATGGCCTAAAAATATATAAATAAGGTGAGGTACGCGATGACGTTGTAGTGACGCAGTTCCTGTGAG